>JAAGNO010006587.1:10586-53734 GCA_033439905.1 Ceryle rudis | reverse complement strand
AACACAGCGGCCAACAGACATACCTTGCCAAGGCGTACACAGGACTGACGGTTTATTTTCTAGTAGAGAAATTAAGAGTACTGAAAAAATATAAAAAGACTTATAAAAAAAAAGTATTTAAAAAAAAAAAAAAAAGAGCTAAATAAACTTTACTCTCAGTTCTTTGGAACAACTCAAATATGAAGACAAGTAACATTTGAGATACACACATGCGTACTAAAAAATAAAACTGTTCACAATATATGTCATTCCCCAACTGTTTTTACCACAGCAGGATTAGCTACCAGGCATAAAGTAGTATGCTGGCAAGAAGCCAGAGCATTCCTGGATCGCACATATGTTAGATGTGCCTGGCATTTATTACAACAGTGCAAGAGCACCTCTATAGTCAAGGGTCAGTGAGCATTTCCATTATAAACAAAGAAGTTAAGGCTCTAATAGCTTGCTTGTTTCAAAAGTCTCAGTAAAGAATTGCAAAAAAGATGTGTAGAGAAAAGCCTGACCAAAAAAAATGCTATCAGACAATTTTAGTTCAGAGATCTTCCAACCTCAATTTTTCCAGAGCTGAGAAAAAAATAGCCTGCAATATTGTTTTTTTAAAGCTTTTAGTTTACTGGCAATTCTGGAGCTACTGCATGGTTTTTTTCATCTGTGGATTTGACCCATTCACAGTTGGGGCATCATTACAATCTCTGCCCTTGGGGTTCTCTTCTTATACAGGAATCACAACACACAGCAGCACATTTAGAGCAGGAGGTTATGGCTCACACTTTCTGTAAAGAGACTGGCAAAGGTTAATACACCTGCTAGACACATCCTGCTAGACAAACATTATTTTGCCTTCACAGGTCAGCAAACTACCTCCCTATCAACTGCATTTTAAACTAAGATTGCACAATGCCATGGCAAGCCCACCCAGCCATGAGCAAATGAATATTAATGTCCTTAGATGCTTCTAATAACATCAACATACCCTGCATGAGCCACCATGGCCTCAGGCCCACTCCAGCATGTCAAACCCAGTGCCAGGGTTAGCAACCCAAATGGAGCTCCATATGGGAGTGTGGAGCAATGTTAGTTACTTGTTAAATGGCCTCCAGCATATGCTGTGCCACAGAAGCAGGACTTGCAAAGCACATCTATTTGCTCATGATGAAAGAATTATTTTTGCTCTGTGCTACTTGCACTAAAGATAACAGCTACCTTAGATTATAACTGTGCCTTAATTTCAGTGGGAGTAATCTGTTACTTTCATCTAAAAACTGAACACAGAAGATCCTTACAGAGTACTTCAGCCAGACATGGCTGTGGTCATGGCTTTGAAACTGCTGTGACACCTGCCTGTTTCAAGGAACTAATCAGGACTTTATCATTTACCTTCCTGCTTTCCCCTAAAATGTTAACCTAAATTGTTACTAGGAATAGAAACAATACTATCGCTCTACTAACAGAATAGTGGTTTGTAAAACAGACTCTTACCTTTGAACTAAAATCAGCAATGTTCTTGCAGATCCAGCATCATGCTATTAAAAAGCCATGCTGTCTGAGATATTTGTGATCAGATCTGAAGTACTGGCACATCTAATTAAATTATGGCAATCCATATTTTAAAGAATGAGCTAAATACTAAAGGATTCACAGTTTTCAAGAGGACAGGAGCAGGAGAGCTACTGTGAAGTCTCTTCTATCAGGAAGAGTATGCACCAGTTTCACCTGTGTTAAGGGGCATTGCCTTCTCAAGGGCAGATTTATAGAACATGTTAGGTGTAGTTAGCAAGAACCATAGCACACCTTTAAATCTAGCTGAGACAGTGCAAGTGCATGATCCCTGAGGACTCGTCATGGCCAGAAGAGAAGGAGTGAGCTCAAAAGTCCCCATCTGTCCAGCAGAGTCTCATCGTGAAAAAAAGCTATAGATAATGGCCTGTGGTTTGCAGTTATCTACTCCTAGGTCTTTACAATTGGAGAATGCCACACATACCACAAGCTGAGTACAAGATGAAGCAATTAAACCAGATCCTTAAAAGCAGTCTGAGTATACTTTGCTTGGAGCCATCCATTACAACAAGCAATATATCAGACACCCTTCATTATCAGGAATCTGTCCTGCAGGTACTGGAATTTCTCCTGCTTGCTTTATATTTGGCAAGAAGCTGAATTTTTCCCTATAGTCCCATATAAAGGATCTTACACCAGTTCCCACTGAGAGTCATAAGCATTCACTGAGAGACAAATTCTGAACTTCGAGTAAGATTTATTAAAAGGTTCAGGCACTCTAGCTAAGTGTAACAGTGAGTGACCTCATGGGGATAACTACCTACTGCTAACAGCAACTTTCCCATTTATGTTAGGTTGTCTCAACTTCTGTTTGCCTTTTACCTGGACAATATTATTAACACCACATCTTTAGATTCATAGCAGTGTAAGAAGCCACCAGTGTGGTCAAAGAGATATTTGTATCATGTTTGCTTTACTTTGGTCTCCCTGCATTGTCTCCGATGCAGCACTCACTTCCCATTTATGTTGGAGTCTCTAACCAAAATCAGGTGGCAGAATCTGAGTCTGTGACAATCCCTCCGGCGAGTCAGTTTCATTTTCCTCTCCATCACCTATTTCCTACTGAACATGCCTTGGTTTCCCTTTCCTGTTTTAGCTCTGTGCTGCTGGAAGTACAGGAAGGTCTCATGGAAACTCCACCTTGGTATAGCTAGGAGGGCTTTGGATTCAAAGAAGAGGAAGGACCTTTACTTTCCTCTCTTTCTTGGTTTTCATAACTATTGTTTCCATGACAGTTCCCATCCTCAAATCACTATTATCATGATTCTTTGGATGTGACTCTAGTCCTTAGTATTCCTTCCATATAGGTGCATGAGTGGGAGCATATGTGTGTCTGTCCAACTAAGGAAGGCTTCCTCAAAAAAGCACCATCGTGGATCTGGAGTGCACATATGCACAAGCCTGAGTGTTGGCTCCCCAGGCTCCTCCACTTCAGGAACACATCCTTCAAGGATCAGCTTCTGCAACACAGAGTGAAAGTTGCTCTGCTTTGGAGATGAAAGTTTATACGTGGTGCCCAGGCTGTGCACTTCTGATTGTTGCTTAGCAATGGAATGTGCAGCACATGGTGATAGTTTAAAGATACCAGAGAGCTCTTTTTTTAAAGGAAAAAGAGAAGGGATAAGAAGGTCATACTAATAATCACTAGAGAAATGGGAACATTTTCAGATGCAGCAGCTAGAGAGGAGGTCATACTCCCCTAGCCTGTCTGTGAGATCTTTCCTCATTTACTTTTAACACTGATGGACAAAAGAGGAGGCAAATTCAAAATCTTTTGTCCCCACTCCTGCATTACTGTTAGCAATTCCATTTTATCACACTGGAATAAGGATCTTATTATTTCAAAGTAGGCTTGCTCCTGGGTTAAAGGGAAAAGGGCTAAGAATCTGCCACATTACACCAAGATAATGGATTTAGAAAGAAAAACATTTATTAGTGTAGATGAAAACACAAATATAATTTTCAGGCTAGAGTGAAGCATCCCGTTAATAATGATTTAGCACGTATCCCAGAGGCAGCTAAATAAATCAGGCAGGCTAGGCTGAGCTAAGAAAGTGGCTTATGATTACAGTTACACTCCAGCCTCGACAGAAAAGAAAAATTAAAAAAAGAGAACTGAAATCCTTCACAAAGCAGAGTACAGAAGAAAGGTGACTTGTGGCCTTTTGTTAATACAGTATCAACTTTAATTGAACCTCCAGGCTTTGATTCAAGTCAATATATCTGCAGCTTCCTGGAACAATAAATCTTGATGTTAACCACAGCAGAGGTCAATCTCTGTCTAATATATGCTCTGTACTGCATTTAGAGTAGAGATATAGTATGTAGATGGTGAATTATTCATATACACAAAATATTAATGAATATGTCAATATACGAACAAGATTTGGGACCCTTATTATTAGAAAGAGGAACTAGCTCTGCAGGAACACAGGTTCCCAATGATAGTCTAACACCATGATCACCTGTGTACTCATTCTATTTATTTGTACTAACCTCATGTGAGCCCATTTCTAGGTTGAAAATGTGAATTCATAAACCTGGAGTTTGGGAATGTGCTTCTCCCATGTTACACACAACCCTCCAGGGATGGACTGAGATTTCTGCATGGCTTGGAACAAGCTTTGGTTCCCAGAGCTTCCCTGCCTGGGGGGACATAGCAACCCCTAGCATGGTAGTAGCTCATCCAACCTCCCCATGCCTCTCGACCTTTTCTGAGTGGAAATAGCAGCAAATAATGGCAGTCCTCACATGCTCCTGCCACCCCAGGCAGTGGAGCTGAAGCTGTGGATACTTTCCTCCTGCCTGGAAGCTGTGGGAGGGAAGAAGTCAGACCCAGAGATAGCAGACAACCATAGCTGTCAGAGGGGTGGATCATTTCAGATCCTGCAACTTACCTGAGCCTACTGGTCTCACAAATCATATATACTCCACATATGATGGTGTCAACAGGCATAGCCATTTTGTTCAGATCTGAGAGGGGAAGAGAGCTCACAAGCTGTCTCAGAGGAGACAGGGACTATGTGATGGTGGGCAAAGATGGGCCTCCAATGAATGAACTGTAATATTTCAATGTAGCCTGGTACCTCTGCATAGCATACCATTGACAGCAAAATTAAAGTTAATATAAAAGAGCATGGCTACAATTAAACATTTTGAAAGCAAAGAAAGCTTTCCCATTTCCGCCTTAATTCCTGTATGTTACACAGCCAATCCAGTTAGTCCCTGCTCATACATATCACTAGAGAACATCATTACACAGAAATCGCTGGCCCCTTTCATGAAAAGAAATAACACTGAAGACAAATAAGGTTGTAATGCTTAAACTATGGCACAGGAAAAGAGAAAGCAAGGAAAAACAGTAAGATAAAAATTTAAGCAATTTGTTACCTGAGAAACCCATCCACAATTGATGAATACAGAAGATATGGGCCAGCCTGTGGCTCTGTGGCTTCAAGAAGAAATGTGTTAAAACACATGCAAAAAGAACAAGACATCTGCTTTAGATGAGGTATGTCTCCTTCTCTTCCTCAGTGAGCGTGTATCTTTCCCAGTAACATTCAAGGAAGTAAGTAAGCACATCAATAAAAGTGTGGCAGTGTTTGCCAAGTGTTATTCAGACATGAGAGAGCTTTAACCATTTAGCACAGCTCCCCTGCCCCATTCAATCATTTGACTTGCTTGTTACAGCTGCCAGATCCTGAACAAATGTCTTGACAGAAGCATCTCCACTAGTAATGTGTCCAGTCAGTGAGTATGTCTCATCAAAGAAGAAATACAAATAGGCATGCAAACTTCATTTCTCAAATGGCAAGAACTTGTCATGGTGAAAAGCAGCTGCAAAAGTCCACCTCTTGTACTTTTAATACATTAAAACAATCTTTAATAATTTCACCTGAATACAAATACTATGTATTTAAGCAGCTTCAGTTTTTGTAACATAATCTGATTTTTCTGTAATGTAATCTGACATGATACCTATGTGGTAACTCAGTGGTGGAGAAAAACTGCAGAGATCAAATAGAAGAGGTATCTCTGCTTTAATTCATTTGAAAAAGTATTTTGTCAAACCCTAGCATTTCCCTGCTCTTTGGTGTGTTGGGCCACTGAACTGGCAGCAGAGGGCTGCTTACAGCTTCCTGACAGTGTCTGTCGCTGTAATCCTTGGGTAATCTAAAACAGCTTTCAAATGGAGGAGCTTTGTTCTTCTTTTCATCTTCCCTCTCCAGGAAGTTTCTGTTAAAAGCTCCCACCACTTCTAGCTTGAAGGATGAAGAATTTGTTTGGGTTCCGGGGCACAGTGCAAGGTTGTTCATGATAGTATTTTACTTGTTTCTATATAGACACCACTTGATCTCAGTTGTCTAGAAGAGTAAAATATGTAGAAACTGTTGGAAAACTTCTATAAGATAAAGATCTCTATCTGCTGCCAATTCTGCTCCCTTCAGCTGCATTCCAGACACAGCTTTTACATTTTGAGCTTTTGGGGTTAATTATTGTTCCCGAAAGTGCCAGGAAGCAAAAGCACTGCTGTGTATCATCAACCAGACTTCCCCGTCAGTATAGATGTTCTCTGGTAACATGTCTTCTTGATATAGGTAGCCACAATGAAGAGAAACATAACCCTTCAAGCAATTCAAATCGCTGAATATTTGAACTTCACATTTCAAGAATTTGCTGTACTTATTTTCCTCTTAGAAAAAAATAAGAGAGGATAAGAATCATGCAGCTATGAATTTTGACACAGTACAGACCACCTTCCATCCCAATTACACAGCAGCTGCCCTACTCAGTATCCCTAAAACTAAATGATTGTCAGTGTTAGCTTCCCACTTCCTAAATTTTCGGTATCATCTCCAACCATCCTGAAAGCTCTAAGGAGGAAAAATACCCTCTTGCTTCACATGAGTGATTTTTTTATTCCTTAAAAATCCTTTTATCAATAATTCTTGACAAAGCAGTCATTATCAGCAGTCTAGTGTCTTTTCTCAAGATATTTAGAGCTAACAAGATTTGCCACGGCCTGTTAATGCTCTCGCTAGCCAGCCATTATCCAGACTAAACACCAGCTTCACAGTTAATACTGTTACTGAAATGTGGAACTTGAATTTTTAGCCATTTGACTTATGAGACTGGTGTATTTGATAAACTCATAATTAATAGGTTAAACTGAGAGGGACAGGAAGCACTTGCTGTTTCAGGCATGAAGCAGATGTTCAAAAACATCGTGCTTTTCTGGGAATGTTGGAACATATGTCTGCAAGAGATCACACAGATTATTGAGTCAAGTCCCCAACAATCGACGGCAACATGGAATAACTGTTTAGTCCTTAAAAAATGTATAGGCCTATAGAAAGCTCAGGTCTTTCTAGGTCTGCTGTTCCTGGAACATGTCTCACAAAGCCCTGCTCACCAGTGACGACAAAGTATTTCTCAGCATTCTGTATCAAACTAAAGACTAAAAGACCAGAGCTGTCTGAATACACCAAAAGTAAATATTAAGAAAAGATCACTGATATAAGAAATATCCAAAGTCCCAAAGGAAGTTCCCTAATCTTCTTATGCAGTAGATTGCAGCCAATGAGGAAGACATTGTGCAAAATATAAGCAAGACAAATTTCTAGCTATCACAGACAAGATGATTTTTTTTTTTCTGAATGCTCTTAATGTAATGACAACTACACCTCAAAATAGTCTCTCAAAGGCTTTCAGGAGTCAAATATAAAGGGATATTCCTTTTAAGACTGGCAACACTGGTGATCTTGAGGGATTTGGAAAGTCATTCCATATTAGAACTATACAGAATCAGGCATCCTCCCCTCTAGAAGGCTTTGAAAGATCCACATTGAAAACCCTTGGTTCCTTATTTAATCAATGGAGAGAGGTAATTGATATGCCCAAGCAAAACAACTACCATCACAGCCTGACCCCTGCATCTCTCTGTCTGGTGAATTAGGGTCTGGCAGCCCCAGGTAGCATGCTCTCTGATGGAGAGATGTTTCATATCCTGGATGAAGAAGGATGCTGACCTTCTACTTTAAGCTCTTGATGTATTTGTGCATGCTTATCCATGTGAGAATATGATTATGCCTACAATCTCCACTGGAGTAATAAGAACAAGGGTCCTCTTGAGGAGTGCTGAGGTATTTGACCTTCAGGTCACTAGTTAGAATTTAATCCAATCTGGTATTTATTGAAAATTGTTAGTGTCCAATGGCTTTACTGTGGTCTGCTGGTATGTGAAATGAGATGATATTTTCCCAGGCTAGATCCTGTTGATGAGGTTTGTGGAGCCCTGCAAGTAGCTTTAGCATTGGCAGTCTGAGCAGACCTGCTAAAACAGTAGAGACTTGAAATTACTGAACTTCTCCAATTCACTCTGGAAAAAAGACATTCTAGCTGACTTTTTCAAGGAAGTTTCATTTTCTTGAAAAAGCTACCTGCAATATCTTGTTGATGGGTTTGCAGAGCAATTTAACAACACTTCCAAATGTAAACGCTGCTTGCGTGCTTGTGGTTGCATGCTAGTGACATCTTGGGGTTTTGCAAAGAGATCATAAGCTCTCAAGTCCAAAGTTTTGTTTTACTGAGAAATGAGTAGGATGGCAGGGTTCTGGCACCCCAGAAGCATATGCCACTGATGATCACTGCCCCCAGCTGAGCTGACAGAGCTCAGAGTGTTTTCTCTCAGCTGGATAAAAGGACTGAAGAAACCAGTGAAGCTGTTTCCAGTCATGGCAGGCAGGCTTTTACCTCTGCTCGTGCATTTTATTTGATTGTGTCATGCAGTCCCTTGTAGCATATCCACCTCTCCCATTGCAGAGAAGAAATAGTTTCCCAGCTGCCTGTGCCAAGTAGCCTGCTGACAGACACAGGTCAGTGGGTGAGATAACTAGCTACCCCTTCCTGAGATGGAGGGAAAGAGAAAGATCTGATGAGAAGCTATGCATATGTATCTACGTGCCAGGCATATTATGCCACTCAGTAGGTTTCCTATTTTAGCCTCTGAGCTTCTCTTTCTGGTTTTTGCTGGAATCTCCTTCAGTCATTTCCATACATCTTTCCTGGAGATTTGCTGCATAAATGTTTTTACAAATGGGTTGTTAGAAATGTTACAATTCCTAATCTAACACTACAAAGTGGCACTGGGCATTTTGTTGAATGTATATTTTCCATTTCTTGACCAGAAAGAAGATCCTTGGACTCTGACATTGCTGAACAACGTTCGTTCTCCTTTTGCTCCTCTCCACAATGCTCCTTTAGCCTAATTCCCTCCAATAACTACAACTTTTATTTTCCAGAATTTGCTGTTGTCCTGAATTTTCCTTTCTTGGATTCATGTTAACTGTAACAGCACTTCTGCACCC
This sequence comes from Ceryle rudis, assembly GCA_033439905.1. NCBI lineage: Eukaryota > Metazoa > Chordata > Aves > Coraciiformes > Cerylidae > Ceryle > Ceryle rudis. The sequence goes on along the minus strand of JAAGNO010006587.1, from coordinate 44,810 downwards.
ATAAGTCTGAAAAAAAGCTTGTGCCATCCTTATAAAGCAGGTATCAATCCAGTTCTGCTGGCATCACAGGTACAATTTTTTCTTCCCTCCAGAGAATTATAAATGAGTCTTCCTTTCTTCCACAGTCCTCATGATTAGTAGTAGTATTACAGAAATGTTCAGCCTGTGATGGGATTGTGTCCAGCTACACATAATACCCAGAAACCCGTAACTTAAATAACCTGCATTACTAATCACAGCCAGCTCAGCCAGTGATTAGACACCCTCCAGGAGTCTGTGCACACCTTCGGAGGAGTTTGCAAAAGATGATCAAGAAAAACTGATTTCTACTTGCTGTAGAAGGACATGTGTATGGAAAATGTCTATGGATTTCCACAAATCTACTGAGTTTGTGTCTCTAAAGAACTGAAAGCCACTGCAGAAAACAAAGGGAAAAACATGACACACAAGGGAGGACTGATGCCTGCTCACAACCCTTTTCAATACCTCTTGTGTTCAGCATTAATTTACCATCATATCATAATCCATTCAGGATGAAAAGTGCAACCTCACAAACTCTCACCTAGTATTTAACTCCTTTTTAAACAAGACTTCAAAGCAGAAATCTCCAGAGCAATCCTGCATTCACAATCCTCAGATCTCACTCAAGCCACCATGAAAAGTTCTTGTGTTTTGGGTAGACCATCCTTTTACATAGGTCAGTCATCTCTGATGATTCAGTCAGTATACACATGCTTCTTTGGGCAAAGCCCACAATGAACACTACTGTTTCTTTGTTACTAACATAACCTTTCTGATGGTGGTAAACTATTTGTGAAGACCGTTACCTGCAAAGAATCAAAAACTGAGTGCATACAGTGAGTAACAAATAGCTGCTGACCTGCTGTGGTTTTCCATGCTGAACAGAGTTCTTCAAATCCTGCGATTATTTGCCATACTGTAACCCTGAATAAGGGTGAGCTTAATATAAAAGTAATGTTATGTATTCTTTGGGGGTTTTATTCTTGATGTTACTTCCCCTGTAATAAGTAATTTGGAAACACCTTTAATATCCCAACCCAAAAACTAGAAAAAGCATATCTATTTCAAAAGGTAAGCAGAACCTGAGATAACCCTGATAGCACAGGTGAATGATGCAAAAAGCTTCTTCACCACCTCCTTCAGCCTCAGAACAGGCTACCCACAAAATGCTTCTGATTTGTGGGGCCTCCATATTATTCAAATTTTCTGGATACCCTAAACAATTCTGTGGTAAAATGTCAACTGCTGCCTTGATTAACTCGAAGACTATATATTTCCTAACAGATACATGGCTAGAGCTGGTTGTCCACACACGGGTCTCATGGTGCCATATGGCACTTCACTTCACTTGACTGAAAATAGTTCAACTTGTTAATATCAACTGCTTAGCAGTTTATGTTAAACTCTTAGATATCGTATGTTATTTTCCAGACATAGTTAGCAAGTGTCTTCAGCAAAGTATAAGCTACAATGTCAAATGGAAAATTATTTATTAAAGAGTAAAAGACAGACTTTAATATGAGATTTCTATATTGCTTACCTAACTAGCTGAAAGAGAGTTGACACTGTTTGTAAAGGAAAATGTATGCCTGGGTCACAGGAAATTCTATGCATGAACAGGGCAGAGAAAAAAAAAAAAAAAGGTACACACTGCTAAAATTTGCTGAGGCATCCTTTGCTGTAAAAGTTCAGAGCTCAGTGTCACACCATGAGGACGATGTAACCTTGAAGGCTTAAATCATAGAGGGAATTTAATGACAGACATGAAAGTCATGCCTGTAAAAATACTCTATTACAGACAAAGTTTCTTAGAAACTCTGGGAGCACCCTTATTAGAAATACGAGAGAAGAAGAAAGACCTGGCTATATTAGGTTAAACACATGGTGATTGTGAAGTGCCAGTATATTGTGACAATAAAAAGACACTAGAGGAATCTGAGAATATATTAATATTCCAGCAGGGTCAAGCTCCAGAAAAGGAAATTAATCCTGAAGGTCTCACTAGTGAACAAAGGACAGAAAGCCCATCTTGTGATAGGTTGCAAAGAAGCCTGGCCATGGCAGTCTGCTATTGCAAGGCTGAAAGGTGACATGACTCTTTTCTGCAAATCCTGGTGTGCATAAAGAAAAGTGTATCCAGCAAGTTAAGGGAGGTTCTCCTCCCCCTCTACTCTGCCCTACTGAAAACACATCTGGAGTATTGTTCTTGTCTCCTCAGTTCAAGAGGGACAGGGAAATACTAGAGAGAGCTCAACAAAGAGCTACAGAGATGATTAAGGGACTGAAACTGAAACATTTAAGAGACACCTGGGCTGTTTAGCCTGGAGAAGACCGAGAGGGGATCTTATTAATGTTTACAAATATCTGAAGGGTAGGTGTCAAGTGGAAGGTGCCAGTCTCTTTTCTGTGGTGCCCTGTGATAGGATGAAGGGCAATGGTCTCAAACTGGAACACAGGAAGTTCCACCTCAACATGAGGAAAAACAACTTTACTGTGAGAGTGACGAAGCACTGGAACAGGCTGCCCAGAGAGGTTGTGGGTTCTCCTTCTCTAAAGACTTTTAAAACCCATCTGGATATGTTTCTGTGTGGCATGCCCTGAGTGATTCTGCTCTGGCAGGGGAGTTGGATTCCAGAGGTCCCTTCCAACCCTTACCATTCTATGAATCTATGTTTCCTAGAGAAACAAGAGTTATCTCCACAGATACAAGGCTGCCCAGGGACAATGGGCATATTCTGGCCTTGAATAAACTTCATAAAGAAATTAAAAGGCTTCTAACTATGAGAGGAGTGGATTTCTGGTATTATTACCTCTGAGTAAAAGTAACAGATAATAAGCAGCTATTTTTAAGACGTAATGATCATTTCTATGGCAGGATTTTTCAGAGCTTTGTGATAACAGGGCATTAGGCTCAACATCAAATATTCACCTGAATCCTCTGCCACTTGTACCATACATCACAGTACATGATAATGATTGCTGTCTCCTGCTGCCTTCACTCCCGTTGCACTTGGAGCACTCTGCAGAACTAATCCTGTCATCAAATTCAGGGCTGAGATAGTTTCATCAGCTCTGATTTCCCACAACACTTGTGTTTCACCAGAGATATGAAACCACTGAGAGAGAGAAGGCGGCTCAGAGCCACAAAAAAATTAGCTTTTATAGGACTGGATCAGGAGCATGGAACTCACTTGGTGCCATCTCCCTTAGTGTTTAGTTCAGTCACAGTACTTGCTTATGAAGATGAAGACTATATTTTTTATCAGACCAAAAGCACTATGTCCCTCAGAACACATGAAGTCAATGTAAAACTAATTTCTTTGGTCTTTCCTTAGGACTTGTTCATGATGCCTGCTCCAAGTTTCCTTCAAAGTGTTAATCAAAGTACTTAGTATCAAGTCAATTGAAAACGGTACTTTCTCATTTTCTTTCTTGGAAAGAGTTTAGATAAGAAAGACTGATGCATTACGTAAACAGGGTCTTGATGGGAACAGACTTTTCTCAACTGCTTTTCAAACCCTTCTCTGGAAACTTCAAGGTCATATGTGAATCTCAGGTCAGCTTGAAGTCTAGCCTGACTTCATGTTCACAGATCTGCTGTTTTGATCTACAAAAGCTCTTATCAGACAATGTTATCTGATTTCTGCTGTTTGTTCTTTCTGCTTCTAACCCTCCTCTTGAAACTGGAAAAACAGAACAGAAAAAAAAAAAAAAATTTAATATGCTGTTGGCTTTTGAAATTTAGTGATATTCTCCCTGGTATCAGACAGTCTCTGACTGCAGGCTCCAATCCTCCAGCTGATAGAGTCTAAAATTAGGACGAATTCTACAATACACAAAATGAGCAAATGTATTTACCATGGGTCATTTGTTATTTCTGCCTGATGCTGTGGAATCTCCAGCAGATGACTGCACAGTATGCATTGCTGAATTATGCAGCTAACAGATGAATTTTAGGGTAGTGGCTGCCTTAAGCAAACACTACCTTGCTATTGTGAATTTAATATTACAACTATTTTGGCACTTCTCTGTGTTTCATCTGCTTATTTTAAGAACAGCAGTATTTGTTTGCAATGGCATTGTAATACCCTCATAATCTTAAACCATAATGCCAATAAACCACCACTGACATTGTAATGGCTCACATTACCATATCATTATAGATGTAAAAGTCAGTCCCATATACTTCCTACAGCATCAGTATTGGTGAGGCAGCCATTAAGATGTCAGTGGTAGAGCAGAGAATCACCATTATAAGCTTAGTCAAGATAATAAAACATTGCTAAAGGTAGCTAAAGGGTTATGCTCAGCAGCTGTTTCCAAACAGAAACCTCTCAGCAGTTTAAAAATAAATTTTAAATTAGCCTAATGCTTGAATCCACATTAAGAACTGTTGTTTATGCCAACCCCGCCCCCAGAAAAAAAAAAAAAAAAAAAAACAAAAACCAAAACAACCCCAAAAGAACCCCAAAAAACCAAACTCCTATTTAAGGCAGTCAGAGTTTGGGGGTTTCTTTAAAGTTTATTGTGAAAAGGCATCTTTTTTTCAAAAATATTTCAGTATACTTTAAATCGCTGCAAAATTGAGGGACAAGAATTTTACTTTTGCTTTTTTTTTTACTTTACTTTTTCACGTCTTGTCATTTATTGACAGCAATGGAAATGCCCTACTTAAGATGAGAACACACTTAGGTTGTATATAACAATATTTCTCCCATTATAGCTGAATCCAGTGGTGAAATACTTTGCACATAGGAATTTTTCTTCTGCAACATACATAACTGGCTATATTCAGGCTTTTTGTTGCCACTCGTATAATTCAACATATCAGATTAATCTTTTGCAGGCAATTTTTTAAGTAGTACAATAGCAAGCACACTAACGAAAAGTAGTTAATAGAGTTTCTGACAAAAAAAGGAGATATTACTTTAGTTAGGAAAATATCAGGGATTTGACTGAGAATGAAAGAACATAACTTGAACAGCAACACAAGCACACTAAAGTAAGAGCATTCACTGCACCAGCATCTTACATTTATGAACATTGCATTTACAAATGTGTTAAGATTATGTTATATAATCAATCATGCTGCTGGATTTCTTTATATCTTGTACATATAAATCAGAGGTGACTCTTCTTAAGTGAATTTTAACCATCATAAAATTCAGACAATACATAAGAACTGGAGATTTTCCCTCCTCTCCATTTATTAACTAGTCTTCAGGAGCAGGCAGTGGAGCCCTCACCTTTATTGCTCAGCCTGTAGTGAAGCAGAAGACACCTTGATTTCATTGACACTTCTTAGATGGGTAAGTACTTGACAGGGCAAAGATGTTGTTGAAATTATCCCTTCATCTGACAATACACAATAAGGTAAGTGTGGAGCACCATTAGACACAACTCTCAGGGCTCCACTTTTACAAAAGATTATGTTGTCAAATGTGGAGTTTGACAAAGCCACATTTTTAACAGTCTATCAAAAATCTGCAAAAACAATGGAAATAGATTTTTTTTTAAATTATTTTTTCTAAAATCACTGTGAAACTGAAATGACTGATTTTCAAGTGCCTGTTTGGATTGGTCAGAGTGAAAGGCAAGTCTGTGAGGGCAGAGGAAATAACAGAAGTAATTTTAACTCTTTCAGGCAAATGATGTAATTTTTGTGCTTTATTAAAACATGTCATAACTATTGTTTTCAACATGGTTTATATGGTATGCAGGTGAAAATAGTCCTCTCTTCAGATTCATAGTAGTTATAACCTTGACTTGGGATGTAAGAGTGGATGGTGATCTTTAGACACAGAGGCCTTTACATGCTGCACTGTGAAAGGCAGTTAACCACTGAAGATCAAAGAAATTCAACTACAGGGTCCATTTCTTTCATGTCATCCCTCAAAAAGAGAAAATATTTAAACACTGTTTTGCAAATGGTGTAAGACTTAACACAAAGTTTTGGGTTCTGCCATAGCAAGGCATTAAACCTCTATTTATAAATTGCCTTCTCTGATGGATAGTCTTAGGAAAGCCAAGAACTCTCTTCAGAATACATCAAATTTGAGACAATTCCAAAATATTTGAAAAAGAGGGTTTTTTACATCTTTGACAGGTGAAGGATTTGTACTGCGGAAAGAGGCTGCTTTTTAAAATATTACTGAATATCATGTATGAATAAACTGTTTGGTATCTTTTAGAAAATTCTGGCGTAACTTTTTAGCTCTGTTTCATGGCTGAATGCTTCGGAAGCATGTCCACAAAGCAATAATGCTTGGATAATTGCAGTAATTTCCCAAATGAATTAAAAGCATTTAGGACCTTTCAGGAGACATTGTGATGAAATGGTGCTAAATTTTGGAGAAGGTGTTCGTTGTTAGCTGATCCTGCCTGGCCAGCTCTGGGGCACCACAGCTGTTTGTGACGTCTGAGGATGATGAAGGTTTCTGTGGGTCAGCAATGGGTTTAGTTCAGAGAAGATAATTGAAATGGATCTTGGAAGAAAAATCAGTATAACTGAGTAAGGTTATAGTACCAATACAGAGCACCAAGTTCATCTATACTTCAGTTACTGGCATTCATCCTGTAATGATAAAGGGTCCCTCTTCTCTCCCCAGATGTCTTCATAGCTATTTTTTTAACTAGGCAGGATTTTATCAGCTTTTCCACTCTTTAAACATTGTCAGTTAGCACTAGCCAGACTGCACAGTTAATTGTATTCTAATCTACCCAATTAGTCCCCTATTCCCACAAAGACTTACACATGTGGTTAATTTAAAGTTTAACGCAAGTGTGAAACTCTTCTGTGCCTGAGCCTGTCTGCTTCTAATGAGTGAAAAACCAAATGCCTTTCTCCCTCAAATCCCTCCTCAAGAGCCACAGCTTTCTCTTAGCCTTTCATCATTAATCTCAGCTCTAGTGTTATGCACTATCTCACCCATGCCTGATTATTAAACATAATAAAACAGAATGAAAAACAAATCCAGAATAAAAGCCAAAGGGAATCAAATTACCTGATGGCCATGCTTTATAAATAACGGCTCTTTCATGAAACAAATTCCCTTTCTTTTGCTTGTTGTTTCCTTTCCTCTTTCACCCTCTCTGTGACCCTTTTTAGCCAATGTCATTCACTATGTTGCCCATTATATAAGCATCCTAGGGCAGGGACTTTGTCATCTCAGCAGCCTGCACAGCACCATGAACCTCCAGAGGAGTTTATAAACATTAATAAACACTCATTGACATTCAATGAAATCAAACCCACAATTTTTCTGGATCAATAACTCGCTCTCTTGGGGTACAAAACAGTAGTAATGCATGGTCATGAGCTTTAATCTTTCTGAAAAGTGCTTTCAAATGGGACTTTCATGAGCGGTGTGAAAATCACATGCAAACAGATGAAGGTACAGCACAGTTAATAAAGCACTGCATTTCTGCATGACCAGTGTTTATTGACTTCCACCCACAAGGAAAAATGCTGTCACCTGCTGCCCCTCAACTTGCTCCCAGTGATGTTAAACTCTGAGAGAGTTTTTCTAACTAGTCTTTCCAAACTTTTGGATCCTCTTAGCTTATCATTTCCCCCTTTCTCTTCTATCCCCTTAATGGTGTTTAAACATTGCAAAAAAATGCTAATAAAATAATTGTAAAAATTAGAAAATAAGAGATACACAGTACTTCTGTGCAACCTCAGTTTCTTCTTCCTTCTGCCTGTGCCTCATGACCCAAGTTTCGACCACATGTCTGTGCTTTGCCTTTTCACAAAACCCCTCCAACTTCTAGCAGCCAAGAGGAAGGGGTTTTACAGACCAATCAAGCAGTGAGCGTAGATGAGGTGTTGAAGCTGATGGCAAGTATCATACCTGCACCACAGGATTTCTAGCATGACCAGACTAACGAATGAACTACAGCCCTTTTAGGCAAGCTGTATATTTCTTGTCTTGATTCACTATTATTCTCTGCACTGCATGGACCCAGAGTCCTCTGGAAGAAAAACCTGCCTCTGACTGTGTCATTGTTACCCTAAGCAGTTAGCCAGTTTTCAAGGGTTTGGTGGGTTGTTTCTGTTAAAAGCAGAAGTTAAAAGGGGAAACAGATATTTGTCTTGCCTAAGTCTCTTTAGCAGAAAAAAAAAAAAAAAAAAGAACACTGTCCTCTTTCTGTAAGTACATGCAGGACCAAACATCTGTTCCAGCCCTCTTTCCACTCTGCAACGTGTCCCCCAAGTATCTCTGTTAATTTTATACCAAGGTCATGCAGTGTTTTATTGGCTAGTTCTAACTTGTCTTTTTTTCTGTGCAGGGCCATTTCTTATGCTGGGTATAGTGGGGGGTCCATCCATCCCTATCCTTGCCACAGATTTGCAACCATTGGTAAACTCTTTCTTTGCCTCCTTCCCCCTGGCACTGAGCAGGAACAGCCCCCACCACCACCCACAGGAGTTGGAAGTACACAACATTTGCATATCAGTCCTCAGCAGGACTTTCCTGCAATTCCCAAAGTTACTTAGACAAGCACAAGCAACTCGAGCAGGAAAAGCAGTGCATGGGAAAAAGTGAGAGAGTCCCAATGCTTGGGCTGTCCTGTGCTTGTGCTGGTGAAGAGAGTGGTGAGAATTCATTGTACAATTATGTGCTTCCACCCTTCTTCACGCTAAAGCTGAATGAAGCAGATCTTTCATATTGATCAACAAGTTAAGTAAGAGTGTTACAGAGCAGTTATGCACTTGCGTGTCTGGGTGGTAGACCCCAGGAGAGGTTTCACTAGCTACCTAAGCTCATGGAGATGGCCATAGAGTGAAATGCAAAGCAGCACAGTGGAAAATTAGAAGGCTTTTCACAACGTAATGGACATTTATTCTGCTTCAAAACATACAGCTAAATAGTCTCATCTTCTCAGGATTATCTTTGCAATGAGTGATCTGTGCTGTTCCTATGTTGTATTGTATTCTTGTCTCAAGTCTCCATTATGCATGCACACACATTCGCAAAAGTTTGCTATAAAATTTTATGTTGAGAACATTTGGCACATCTAGTAAAAACACTTGAGTAGCCACTATTTCTATGTATAAAGCATACATGGTGTCCATCCGTATCCACCCCCTGCCCCGCTCTCATACACCCATTTCCGTGGAACAGTAAAGTGTAAAACTAAAAATGCCTTTGAGAGCATCTCTACCATATATTAGACCCTTTGCTGATGGTAGGTATTTTCTGGAAACTTTAGCTGGAAAGAATTTGAGGGAGAAAAGAGATTGTTGCATTTGCTGGACTTCCAGATGTGGCAACTTATAGGAACACCTACAGAGTAGCTTCATCTGACTAGACAGAAGTCTAGTAATGCCAAGGTCTGCCAGATTAAAGACACATGCAGTACACAGATGCTTCATGCACATGCAGTAAGTATGATGTGAACTGGATGTGTCAGAGTACCTAGGCACAGATTTAGTTCATGAAATCCCAGACATACAGTAGCCTGTCCTGAAATCTCCCAGCTCAATGTCTGTGCCAGGTTTGAAGGTATCATTTGACTCTGGGGTTCAAGCAATATTGCCTCCTCTATTTGTTCCATAAAGAAAGCTCAGTTTTGCTATTTATTCTGAATTAATAAGGCTTGAGTAAGTCTTTGCTCACTCCCAGAATAACACAATTGAACATCATGTCGGATTGGAATAGGTCTGCCCTGAATGAAGTTAACCTTCTTCATAGCAGCCTGGATGGTAATGAGCTTTGGATTTGTGGCTAAAAAATGTCCAGAATGCCCTAATGTTTTGGCTATTGCTGAGCAGTGCTTGTACAGCATCAAGGGTTTCTCTCTTTCCCAATCTGTCCTTTCATTACCCCACAGTGAGTAGTCTGGAGATGGGCAAGAAATTGGGAAAGGACATAGGAGGGACACCTGACCCAAACTGTCCAAAGGGATACACCATGACATATAACGTCATGCTCAGTAAGAAAACAGGGTTAGAGGAAGGAGGTAGAGGGGCTTTGGCTTCCAAGGTAGATGTTGCTCAGAGGCTGGATGGGCATCAGTCTGCTAGTGGAAGGTGAAGACTGATTGCTTTTGCATCACTTGGCTTTACCTCTTTTTTTCACTTATTAAACTGTCTTTATCTTGACCCACATGTTTTCCTGCTTTTGCTGTTCCTTTTCTCTCTCCTGCCCTTCTGGGAGAGGGTGGTGAAAGGACAGCTGTATAGGCACTTCTCTGCTGGTCTGGGACAGCACACAACACATACCACTGTGTGCACAAGCAGTGTGTTGACTGGGGCAACACAGCTTGTGTCTATCAGTAACTTCTCACGTTTCAGGTGGGTTTGAATGTATGATTATCAGCCCAAACCTGCATTTGCTTTAACAGCTATATCACCTCCTTCCCAACCCTTGTATTTACTGATGCACACATTTAACTGATGTGTTTAACATCTACATGTTTGTTGTCCTGTAATGCTCAGAACAAGGTCTTGGGCCCCATTTACTTCCAGACCCTGCTTTCCCAAACCCTCACAAGCATGTCATTGCCGTGCTATCATTTACGTGTCCTAGTTTATACTTATTCACTGTATTCCTTGCCCTTCCTCCTAATCACTGCCCTTCCTCCTAATCAATGCCCTGCTTGTCCAGCTGCCTGGAACCAGGACCCACTCTTCATGAGGGTCCTAGTTTCCACCATTCTACTTCATAGTCCTTCTCCTCCCCAGAGTCAAGCATCAGCACTCAGTGCAGAGGGTAATGCCCCTGCTCCCCTTCCTGTGTTCAGAAACACAACTGAAAGCACATTTTAAGTGACTTGCAGATTTGTGACCTGCCTTTCATCATTATTTTATCACTAGTTTAAAAATCTTAGTTCTTCAAGCCATTGACCAAAAGTGATTTCCTTATTTCTGTAGGATAAACACATTTATAGTGCTCTTGAGTGAGGAGGCTATTCTGAGCAGGTGACCAAGTGAGTCTGAATAGCTCCAGTGCCAGAAGGTGATGGATTTTAAAGGATATATTTCTTTGCTTTTATAGCTCCCATAATTTTTAAGCCTATCTCATTTTCTTTGGGATCTGAATCATGAAATTAATTTTTATTCAAGATGCTGTCCAGGATCAAAATGTAGTTTACTAGGAGATTCCTACCAAAACTCTTCATCATCATTAAACATACCAGCTCTTTTTAGAATTAAATTCAGCCTCTCTGAAGGCAGCGGGAGTTTTGCCACTGATTTCAACAGTATAGCTTTCTGCCTTTTCATGTAGAAGAATCACTTACTGCAGAGAGGAACTGGAATGCTCAAGCTTGGGTTTGGATCCTAATTGATCTCCAAATCCCTTGTGCAATCACCCAGGTAGCTGAGCTTTATTGCAAGTCCAGGAACAAGAATGAATTTCACTCAGCCCCAAAAGAGAACAAGAATAAAGCAAATGTTTGGAGGATTTAAAGTCTTTAGAAACCAGAATGGTTCATTCTTCTCATTTCCCTTAGCTGCTATTGTAAAGGTTTTCTTCACTGTAAGGCTGATCCAATTGTCATTGAATGTCACTAGCAAAACTGCAAGTGACTTGTAAGCCAGAAAACACTGGAAGGTTATTATTGCTACCATTACACTATATAGAAATGAATTCTGAAGAACTTTTTGAAAAAGACGTGTTCTGTCCTGTCACCTAGCCAAATGAAGTTCCAGCTCTCAGCAAAACACAGAATGACAGCTTCAGAAATGTCTTACTAGCTACCATTTTAAGGGACGTCATTTTTGCCTTCAGTGTGCCTGTTAATACTCCCTGACTTCAGTGGCTTTACACATATCCTACTGGTGATAAAAGCAGGCCTACACCAATAAAACACCAATAAATCACCATGGAGACAGTTCAGTGACAGCACGTAGGAGAAGTTCACCCTTGCTAATTAAACCACATTTTCAATGTTAGGGTCTTGCTGCAGCACCAAGTACATCATAGGACTGTCAGGGGAAAAAGAGGCAAAGAAAAAATGCTTAATTGCAGTTTGCCAAAAAAATCCCTCAGTGTTAAAATTTTTCATAGAAGAACTCAAAACCAACAAATCACTGAAGGTTTGAAGGGCATGTTCTTGAACAATGGTGCTGGTGCATTGCATGCTGGCTGTCAGTGTGTTAGGGCAACTGTTTTATAACTTTCCCTGACCTGAGTCAGTTCAGTGTACATGAAGAAAGATTTCTGAAGAACATTTTTTAAGGTACAGCTGCTCAGAGGCTCTAGAGTAGAAAACTAGAATTTCAAATAGAGACCACACTGCTGGAGAAACTTTCTATCATGCCTTCCAGCATGATGTTTCCCCACCCTACACACTTCATCTCATCTCTTTTGCTAATTTGCCTGCCAGCCTAAGAGTCACAAAAATTTCAATTACACTCTTTGAAACATGCATACACAGATTTCTTCATTTCTTCTCACTGGACAATGAAGTTCTCTTCCTAAGCTAAGTACACACAAGCCTTTTCCCTCTGGGTAGGTGTCCTCATGTGTGAAAGAGGTCAGAAATCTTATCACTGATTCTTCTAACTCTTGCATTGCACCAAAAGGACAGTCAGAAATCTTTTTGATTAAGAAGTAAGAAGCTTAACTAGAGAGTCTCAGAACATAACTTTCAGTGCCCTGCTAGTACGCTTTGAAATGGATCTCAGTGTACATTTTCAGTTACATGTTTTTAAAAATTCCATACACATGGAGTGGTCTGTTTCCCCTTCCCTTACACAAACAGGTTTACCTTCTGCTAATGGGAGTAGCAGAGGCTGGAACAACATCTGGGTTGTAGGCACTAGGAGTCTTCAGAGTCCTCAGCACTCCCAGCTGTGTTACTCACTGTTTTAGCACACTGCCAACAAAAAAATCAGAGAATATTTCCACTTCATTCTGCACTTTTGCTTTATAGGTGTAATGAGCCTTCTTTCAGTCAAAGCCAAATATTTAACTGTGGATGCAAATTTTTGCTAATGAATGAATAGCAGACATACATTTTTCATTTGATAAAGACATGCACTTAACGTTGTCATTTAAAAAATGTATATTCATACAGCCATTTAAAAATAACTGGCACCATTGTCATAATTATCTTTTCATATGTTCAGCAGTGCCAGGAATTAACTATGAATGTAAATGTAATCAAGCACACTACCACACTTTTAATAAATAAGGCAGCCTCTATCTCTATTGTGCTGGGAATGATCTGTGGTTTGCTCTTAAAGAAGCTAAGGGGATTCTTTTCCCTTCTTACAAGTGTGTTGGTTCACACACGATGTAGTGTACCACATTGTAATGAGTTTGCTGAAATGCATGGAGGGAGATTAGCTCCAAAAAAAAAGGCATCCACATCCAGTTATGGGAAAAAACCCCAAGTATTTGTGTGTGTCCTTCTTCATAGACAGGGGGAGTGGAGGACTGTCTGGAAGTGGTGAGCAAGAATGGATTTCTTTGTGAAGGTACTAAGTAGGTTCTCAAACTCCTCCATTCGCACAGGGGCTCTATATGTTCCTGCATCACATAATGTAATCACAGCCTTTTATCTATATATTCCTTCCCCAGTCTCCCTCAATCTCTGCTTCAGCCTCCACCTGTCAGATGAGGAACACTTTTACCAATGGTCTATGTAGTTTGAGAAAAGGTCCTCAAACTCCTGTGCACAATAGGAAACATGGTACATGATCAAAACACAACTCACCATGACTTGATTATTTCACTTTGGTCTTGACCTAGCTCCCACTTCTCCTCAACTCTCTCACGGTGCCTTTTGCTTCTCTCAGATTCTCACCTCCTTGGAGGAGCAAGTGGTTTTAATGAGCAAACCATATAGCTGTAGGTCCCGTCAAAAACCCCAGGACTGCTTTTCAGCAAAAAGATATCAGAAACATAAAAGGTGAATTGCATAAAGGTAGTAAGAAATTTTTTCCTTAGTATATGTTGGAAAAATGGAAATACATTCTTTCAAAACCTATTCAGGGATCTCATGAAATGCTCAGTTGAGAATCCTATTGTCCTTCAGAAAAGGTGTAAGATAATGAAGATTTAGGCAAATAGGCCTGTGCCTCTGTACTGGGTCTGGCTGAGATGGAGTTAATTTTCCCCATAGCAGCCCTTCCAGTGCTGTGCTTTGCATTGAGAGATGGAAAGGTGCTGATAACACACCCGTGTTGTGGCTGCTGCTGGGCAGGGCTTGCACAGCACCAAGGATGTTTTTTCAACATTCCCCCTGCAGTGGGATGGAGTGGATAAGATCTTGGGAGGGGACACAACTGGGATGGCTGACCCAAACTGACCAAATGGATATTCCATACCATATGACGTCAGCTGAACTATAAAAGCTAGGAAAAGAAGAAGGATGGGGGCATCGGCTTCTCCTCCAGTGCAACCGCTATGTGTTTGGAGCCCTGCTTCCCGGAAAGGGCCAGACATCGCCTGCTGATGAGAAGTACAGAATAAATCTTTGGCTTCTTTTGCTTCCACACACGGCCTTGCTTTGCTTCTTCATTATACTGCTTTTGTTTTAGCCCACGAGTTTCATCTTATTTTCTTTCCCCTGGTCCAGCTGAGAGGAAGAAGGAAAGTGAGAGAGCAGCTTGATGGGCACCTGGCATCCAGCCAAGGTCAAACCACCACAGCCTCAGAGAAAGCATGCTACAGAAGGACTTGCTTTGGGGTTGAAATGGCCATTTACTCTCCAGAGTCATTTGGGCACCCTGTATTTCTGCTGTGAGAAGAGGACATGTTTGCAAACACATGAGCATCTTCCCAACTAGTAAAGGGCTGATATAACTCACTTATTAAACCCAGGCCACCAGGCACTTGTCACCTAGTAACAGGCTTCAGAGCAGAATAGAACTGGATACTGTGCTGGATTTTAACCAGTGGCCTGAGGGTAGAAATACATGTGTGTCCTAGTATTGGGTATTATTTCTCATTGTTTTGACAGGGAGACCACTCTCTATGCTGGCATACTAAAAAGCAAAGACCCCCCTACAAGTTTAACCCCTGAATTCATCTCAAGACCCAAGGCACTTTATTAGGTGTGGCTTGCAAGCAAGTTCACGTAATAGAAATCACTGAAAGGAGAAAGTTATGAAAACTACGGTCTACAAGGAAGCTGGAGAGGCACTTTTTCAAGGATATGTACTCACAGGTCAAAGGGTAATGGCTTTAAACTAAAAAGGGTAGATTTAGATTAGATGTAAGGAAGAAATTCTTTACTGTGAAGGTGGTGAGGCACTGGAAGAGGCTGCCCAGAGAAGTTGCAGATGCCCCATCGCTGGAAGTGTTCAAGACCAGGTTGGATGGGGCTTTGAGCAAACCAGCCTAGTGAAAGGAGTCCCTACGCATGGCAACTGGCTTGGAACTAGATGATCTTTAAGGTCTCTTCCAACCCAAACCATGCTATGATCCTGTGAAACTAGTAAGTCCCTTATCATGAAGATTCTGATCTCAGAGAGAGTTCCAGATCATCACTGATTAAATTCTTTCTTTTTCTTTTTTTTGTCAGCAGGTTTTGCTTTTGCTTCTTCAGGTATATTCACTGCATCTCCCAAAGTTCACAAAGGTCATCCACAAGGTCATTGGCTGGTGATGGGAAGACCGTTCAGCTAGGAGGAAGGCAGCTGGAGAGAGATGCCAGAGTTCCTTATAATCTTGTCCTCCAAACTGAGACACCAAATTTTTCACGGGGGTTTTTGTTTACAGTTGAGGAAATTTGTACCATACAAGCACCACCTGGACCAAAGACTTCCACTCAGACTTTTTTTCTTTGTGACAACAGCATTGAGACTGCTTTCATACACCCTTGCACCTCCCGTTTTCAGTCAGCCCTGGAAGTAGATGTGAATATGAACATGACTTCTCCACTGCCATCTCTCTGTATTGGGAAGAGGAGGAACGTATCACATAATGACAGATGACATAAATATGGGCAGATTTGCAAACTGAATCCTGTGCTTTTGAGCTTAAGGCAGTAGTGGTAAAGAACCTCTTCTCAATACTGCCATACACAAAAATGGTACAGGAATGATACCTGTCTGAAGAAAAAAATGAATGCAAGTAACATAGAAATACTTCACAATAGAATCTCTGGTAAGAAAATGCCTAGAGACACAGTGAAGAGTACAGTATCTTCTTTCCTTTAAACCTAGTGCTGGTGCAGTGACAAGATACAATGTCATTAATATTATTTCCCTTTAATGGTTTTGGATCATTAGTTGTCATCATAGTTGATTACAGTAACTAGCTATGCACTTAAATGTATGTGACTGGAAGCATGATCAGTAAATTTAACTTACTGATTCCCTAATGGGTTCATTTATGTCTTCAGCTTTATGAAATCAGTAGTAGCAGACAAGACTCAGTTTAAAGCCCATCCAGGTCAGCTCAGGACTGTTTCTGTGCGCTCCAGGTAATTTGAGTCAGATCCATGCACCGTGTTCATTTACAGAGGTAAAAACATTTTACTAAAAAAATGAAAACCCATTTGTCAGAGTTATGTTGGTGGATACATATGTGTACACATATGCCATGGTATATATACAAGAATTATATTTTGCATGTATGAAGATAAAAAAATATCTTCAATGGCTGAGTTCATGTGTGTGCATGGGTTTGTGTTACTGCTGTAAAAATAGAAACCACTACATGAGCTGCTTACCCTTTTCGCTATTTTGTACTAAACAGACATGAGTAACACAGAGTGTAGGCAGAAACAGTCTGAGTCCTACTCTAGAAAATTAACAAAATGCATCATATTTTGTCACTGTTTTCTCAGTGACAAGATCATTCAGTCCAGAAATATAATATTAAAAAATGTAGCAATTCCTTAAATAAAAAGTTTTCCACAAATTATCACTACCGAAGAAATGTAATCCTGCTTGATATTCAATATATATTTTCTCTTGACAGTTTTATGGTACAATTAAATTTTGTACTTTCTTTTCTACCACTCTGAATATGCATTAGAAACCCAAGAATCATAATTCTAAACCAATTGTCTTGATGTGCTTGTTTAAATTCAGATATTGCTTCTTTCTGTGCATTTCAAAGAAAGACCATGGGCTGTAACAGTGTATTTAGAATCAATACAGCACATGGTCACTAAAGGTCTAGCTTGCATCAAAACTGTATTTCTAAACTTATGTGCTTTACATGAAAAATGAAATACTGTAATTCTGAAATGGTTTATTGGAGTAACAAACTGTATAGAAACAAGAGAGCTAATGGAGGGTTAGGGAGAGAGGCAGATCATGGAACTCATTGTGTGTTAGTTGAAAATTAAACCGATATTTAGATGGACTTAATAACTTAATAAGACTCATTTGAATGCAAAAGAATGAACATTGAGTTGATATTAACTTTTAATGCTTGTCATTTTATGTTAATTTATATTTTTAAATTATAGTTGATTTTTTTTTGTAATCAGACTGGCTAATTATACCTCAAACATGTAAATTTGACATGATGACAACACCAAATTAAAAAAAAAAAAAAATCTACAAAGTACTTGGTTATAAAGACCTATAATTCCCTGAAACTGGATTCTGGCTGAGTTCCTCCAACCACACAAAGCATTATGCTTTGCACTAGTAAAATCATTCGTTTTCTCTGAGACAATTTCTATAGTTTGTTTTAACAAGGATACTAAGCCAATGCACTCTATTTGTGTAACCTTTTCACAATTACTGATTTGATCATTCTTGAAGAAATTCTTCATCTCGTCTTGATACCTGCAGGTGCAAATTGCAAACAGTCCCTCATGCTAAAAGCATCATTAACAAAAAAATATTTCTGTAGCACTGAAACGGTCTCAAATCGGGATCATGAGTTCTGTTCCTAAACAGTAGATAGTAAGTTATTCTTGTAAAACCTAAAGCTCTACTGACCTTCAAAAATCAAAATGCAAAACCAGTGACTTATATTTTATATATCTGATTCCCTTCAGGGCAATTATTTCCCAGCACATATTAAACTAAGTTGCTGTGTCTAAGCATGCCAAATAGGCAGGAGCATATATGCTGCTGGAAGATGAGCGGTTTCTTTTCTTAATTTACACTTAGGAGTTAGACTTCATTGTGTTTCTTTTATCATGTTTCCAGAATTGAAATCATAAATTCCTTCTGCCAGCTCTGTACAGACTTTTTTTTAAGTGCTCATAATTCTGTTGTCTTTAAAAAAAAAAATCTTCTAGCTTGAATAACCTTGGCCTTCATCAAATTGGGAGATACTGTGAGCAAAGCTCTATATACAGTAGAGATGTGTTGAGCTGATAACCTTGTTGCATCAGCCCTCTTCCATTCAAAGGGATTTGTTTGCTTAACAAATATTTGTGTAATGGAACCCAACTATTTAATGAATTTTTTTGTTTGTTTGCATAGGGGTGAGCAGATGAGATGATTAACAAATATAACAAATTGAAAATCCTTACTCCTTCAGTGGGCCATTCTTTCTCCTCCTCTCATCTTCCCTTAGGGTTAGCGCTTACTGATCTTGTGTTTCAGGACACAGATTGCAATGAAAACAGTAAACTAAATTTTACCATGACATATCTCCACTCAAGCAAAACTCCAATTGATTCAAGAGGGAAGTTTCTCCTAAACAGGAATTGGCTTTTGGGGTAAACCAATGTACAGTTACTGCAAATAGCTAGGTTAGGGGAAGTTTCTACCTCTGCTTCATTTACTTCTGTGGAAATGTAAAAGCTACGGTCTGTCTCTGGGTTTATGAAGCATTTTACAATGCCATCATAACCCCTCCTCACTCAACCATATCTATAGCAATGCAAAATCCCTGATGCACAAAATTGTAGGTAGTGTCTCCTGCAGCACTGAGAAAGATGAGCAAAAATTCTCCCTTCTGCCATACTATCAGGGCTTTTGAGGACAGCTGTCAAC
The DNA here is from genome assembly GCA_033439905.1 of Ceryle rudis. Lineage (NCBI taxonomy): Eukaryota > Metazoa > Chordata > Aves > Coraciiformes > Cerylidae > Ceryle > Ceryle rudis. The sequence goes on along the minus strand of JAAGNO010006587.1, from coordinate 25,918 downwards.
CAGCTGGGATGTTACAGTGCTGCCCTCACTAAGGCACTGCAGAGCTTAAGCAACTGTGCTATAAGGTTAGAGGTCCCATGAGTCCACTGACTGCAGCCACAGAGCTCCTGGGGCAGCAGTTCAGTGGTGGGTTTCCACCACTGCCCACCAGCAAAGCCATGGGATGTGTATAAGCAATTAATTTTCCCACCAGCAGTAAAACTGTCAGTCTGTAGTAGGAGCTTCGTCTGCCTTATTTTCTCCAACCTTTTTATGTGTGCAGATCATCAAGCTCACAATTACACCCACAGTTAACTAATAATTACTGAACATCTATCTTTGTAGCTACCAGATGAACATGGTTCCCCTTCTCTGTCCAAGCCTGTATTATCGTATTATCAAACTGCTTCTTATTTACATCAAAGTTTTCAATTTCCAGCATCATCTTCATTGTTAGTTTACAAAATTATCAAGTGAGCGTTCAATCATGGTTTATAATTTTTAATGCTAAAGTCACAGTAATTTTTTTTTGTTGTTATTTTGTTTGGGTTTTTTTTGTTATGGTAGGAACGGAAGGAGAGGTTGGAAGGGGTTTGGTTTTACTGACTGGTGGTGGGTCTCATTCAACAGAAATTATTCAATCACCTGTATAACTGGATCTCCGCTAGCATCTTTTATCTGCTCTGTGGTTGGATCCATGAAATATGCAGGTAATGACAGTTACAGTGCACCAAGAGGGTGCACTTGCCCCCAGTGCAGAGCAGTGAAAACAGAAGAGTTCTGAAATTTTCAGACTCTCCTTATGATACCTAAGGACACATCTTTTCAGCATCTCAGAACTGATTTTCTCTTATTAAAGCATCTTTCATAATAGCTACTGCATACTTACAATGCTAGTTACTTTCTTGCAATTATGTTATTCAGAAATAATTGGATTTCTGGGTTTAATTGGGCTCTAAATTAGCCAGAGCTTTCATAAAAGCTATTACAGAGATTTCTAATAGCAGCTTTTCCTGCTATTTAAGCACAGAGTATTTCAATGAGAGTGATTCACCAGTGTAAAAAGTCTTGGCTGCTGTGAACTCTAGCACAGGTTCAGATTAATTATGACAATTTAGGCACCATCCTTTTGTAATTAAACATTTGCTCATAATGTTACCCAGAGTGCACAACTGTGTAAGACAACTGGTTGCCCTTTATTTAAAAAGATATGATTTTGTTTTCCAGCTCTTTGGAAGATGAAAAAGCTTTATGGTGGGTGGGCTCCTGATGATCAAGTTCAAAGGCAGGGTCAGCATCTGTTTGCTCCCACCGGTCATTTCACACACCATAGTGGGAGGACACTGCATGAGGTGTTCTCCTGACACCCCCTCCCACCAGAGGGATCCTATGCTCCATTTGCTGACTACCTCTCGACATGTGTGCTTGTGTGCATTACCAGGAAAAGCTGAAAAGTAAAAATGCAGTCAAGTATTTCAGAAAATAACCTGGTGCAGGTCTTTTGACTTTGCCATGGATGATTGAGGGGTGATGATGAGGTGATTCTAATTCAGAGTAACAGACCTGGCCTTTGTGCTGATCCCTGTTTTCTGTCCGTGCCACCACTATTCCAGTACAGCAGTGTCTGTGACCCTCACAATCTTCATCATACCCTGTAGGCTAGGCTGTGTTTTAGGCATCACTTTAAGGAAAAGTGTGTTGTCTTATCCTAGCAGCCAATATAACTCCTAGACCATAATGATGCCTTCTCTACTTATCTCCTGGCCCAGTGGGAGACTAGGGGATAAGAAGAGCAATTAATCAATCCACCACTGATTCCTGCCTGCTGACTGGCCGCTGGGTACCATGTTTGCTGCACTAACTGGCTGAGAGAAGCTGAAGTTTCGCTCAGTCCTTCCACAATCAGTCTCAGGCAAAAAATGAAGCTTCTCCCAGACAAAAGACTCAAGACTATGTTAATTGTATAATATTGGACTTGAGGAAGGAGTGTGATCTAGCACGTGGAAACTCAGGACGGATTTGAGAAGGCAGACTCCCTGAGCTTTGTTTTTCAGAGATCAAGTTAGAAAGTCTATATTTGGTATTTTTTTGCTTTGGAAAATGATAATCTAAGAAAACTTAAAATGTATTGTGATAAATTTGCCTCATTCTCTGAATCACTAACCCTTCCAAAGAAGATCACCTCTCTTCAAAGGCTGGCATTAAGGGAGATGAACCACAGTGGTGAAAGCTGATCTTTTTATTACCTGCTTTGCTAGAAAGGTGGGAGCTGGTTATCTTCAGCACAAACATGATTGCTTGAAACAACAATATTTTTCCTGCTCTAAATTAAAGGCAAAATCATGAGAGCTTCTGATCTCATTATTCGCACTGTCCTTTCTTGACTTTCAGTAAAACATTTTCTCCTAATAATGTTCTGCTCTGTTACTGGAACTACTTTCCATGCAAATGATACTTTTCACATGCAGGTTTTGCCTTCCACTCTAAGCCAGCACCTATCAGAGCAGGTAGGTCTGATTGCCAGCATGGGTTTTTTTCCAGGCATTCATGCCCTCCACAGCATTCTTTTGGGGTATTTCACTCTTCAGGAAAGGCATAGGTTTTTAAAAAGACTTATGTTAAAAATTCCAAAATATTTTTTTAATTATCATAGGTAAAAGAGAAAACTTTTCCACTGATCCATACAACTCTGAAAAATGTTTGATCATATAGCGGATGGTGGGATTCAGCCCCAGATTAAAACATGAGACTTTGGATGCCTATGTATACATACATACAGGTGAACTAAGCGACCAAGCTTCCATCATATCTCTGCAGTTTTAGTCAATACAATCATATGACCATAAGGACAATTCAGCCCACTCTAATACAGACACTGTACCTGAATGTAGCCACTCAGTGCTATCTGAGAAGCCCTGGGGGATCCCAGCTGCCTTTTGAGTGTTGATCCTGGAGGGTACATATCTCCCAGGGTTCAAGTGCCACAACTGCTGCCCCATGTCCAAGTCTAGGGCACTTCAAGTAGCACAATAATCTTCCATTTCTGTGGCTGAATTGATATCAAGAAGTCAAAACACAGAAATAACTTTGGAACACTCAAGGACATTATAGGACTTCATAAGATAGCACCATCAACTTAATTCACTATATTACTATGAAAGCCAAACAATATCTCATCTGAAAGATGTGACATTCAAAATTTGCCAAAATTAAATATGAAGTTTGAAACAATTCAGTTAAGTTTTTTTACTTTTCCTACAAAATACTAGAGACTGAGATGAGGCTGCATTTTCTAGTGGAAAAGTTTTCTGCTGACAGGCAGCCCCCTTCACAGGTGTACTTCAGATAAATGGTTAGTGATAACATTTCAGTATCTTACAGCAGATGCTTTTTGGCTTTGTTTTATCTGTAATAGCTTGGAGGACTATTTGAGATTTACTTCAAGGCTGAGAATGGTTTTTTTTGAAATTCATTTGCTAAAGCATTTTTTCAACTACCTGAGAAAATTCAAGGTTCTTCTGGGTAAATAGTGGGAAATGGTAACAAGGCACTGCATGGATCAATTCTCAATCCTTTTCTAGTCAAAAGGAGTTTTACAATGCACTTCAACAGAAGCAAACTTAAACATTCTAAATCAATAATCCCTGTTTCCTATGGACGAAGTACAAATAAAACCTTACTAAATTGAAAAAGGAATTTAGTGAGTTTAGTCAATCACTAAGTTAGACAATAAAAAAGGTAATCAGAAGAGATACCTTATTAAAAAGCATTATACAACTTCACCAACTTCTTTGGGGCCTGTTTCATATAAGCAAAGATTTATCAATATTCATCAATAATATATTCACCTATGATGACTGTGAACAATGTGATGCTTAATATTCCCTAAATTTTTTAGATAACCTTAGTGAAAAGTCATTAAATGTAGTATTTATCTGTTACTTGAAAAAGAACACGATATAAAATGACAACTCAATTTTCCTCTTTGACATTTCAAATACAGCTAGGTCACATTAATCAATCAATAATGTGCTTATCATACATTGTGGTCAATTATACCCCAACTATCAGTGACAGTTTCCTGGCTTGCAATCTGGACACATATACTGTCGTGACAACTATATTCTTTTTAGGCCTTTAGTATTTTACAACCAGAGCTGTTGCTTAAGGCATACCATAAATGTGCAAAAAAGGCATCAGATGCTTTATAATCCCAATTCCATGTCTGTGCTCTTAGTGTATTTCCAAAGAATAAACTTCCAGTGCACTGAAATCCAAGAAATATAGGATAAGCTCCTTTTCTCTGAAGAAAAAGTTACACATAAAATAAAACTGGCAGTGCTACAAATAGAGCATTTGCATTTGCTGATTGCAAGGTTGCAATTATAGCTTACCATTTTAATGAAGTCATAAACTAGTTGAGCTTACTACTTTGGTTTATTACACCATGAGAACTTTTTTTTTTTTGAGTTGTAGCCATATAAACTGTAATTATTAATATCTCCGTGAAAGACATTATTAATACTGTTTGCCAGGACATTATTTGTATTCTGGGGCTATCTGTAAAGATGAGTCAGTATCTCCAAAATGAACTTTGACACAGTTTTAAATAAAACTTCTCACCTTCAGACAAATCATATAAATCTTAACTTTCATGGTTTTATTAACATTATTCTGAATGAATGGTACAGTCATAAATCTTATTATATTTTTCCATTGGAAAATACTGGTTGGCTAAGGACACAAGCACTGACTGATGAACATTCTTTCCTCATACAGAGCTGATGGCTTCTGCAATTCTGTCCACCAGAGTTTCCTGAAAACACAAGAGAATATGAGCTTCCCTATACTTTTTTTTTCTTTTCATCTTCCTTAGCAAAGTTCTGCTTACTCCAATTGGCTCACAGACAGAGCATTGAGAAGGAAGGGGATGTGTGAGTTCTCAGCCTTTCCAAGTGCATTTCACATTTCACATCTTCCTTCGTTAGTGCCAGCAGCAGAATATGGAAACAAGATGAGAGCAAATTTGAATATCAAAAGTCATTCTCCAGTTTACCCACTCTTAAAACCTGTCACATCACATTCCCAGTAATTAGCTACCCTGTTCCAATTCAGGAGCAACAGTATCTCAGAGGTGGTTGAATGACCCTATCATTTGCAAACTGTTGATTTATTCAGAATAAAAATAAGGGAAAAGGAAGAAATAAAAAAGATATTTTACACATCTAACAGCTCAATAATTGCTATTTGCATGGTTTTATTATTTTTACATCATATTTTGATGCTGTTGTACTCATTGGGACATTCAGAGGGTAATATAGTAATAATTTATGAAATAATAGAGCCTGATATGCAACTGTATTCCTAGTGGTGCATTTTGTATCATATTAGCAATACAAAAACTGCAAAAAGCTGACAGTGGCAGTGGGTTCCTGCTGAGACATACCCTATTACAGTAGTATCCATGTCAGCTTTTTGCTTTTTAATCACAGCTTTGACATTCAGTGACTAGTGTTTTTCTTTTAAAAATCATATAGGTCTTCACTCAGAAGCCCAAATCATTTAGATGACATTCCTTCTCCTAATTAAAGCCAATTAATGAAAGGAGTATCCTTAGTGCAGCTAACTTCCACTGATGAAGAATCGTGTACCAACCTTATTTGTGTGTCCAGTCTGTAAAGAAAAAGCCCTTTCTTAACCCATAGCTTGAGCCCTAGTTGGTGCTGCAATGGGACATGAGAGACAATGGTAAACATTCCTACAGCAATTTGAAGGTACATATCTTTGTTCTCACAAACATTTTGTTATGCTACCACTGCACAAATGTACATGAAAATTGCTAACAAAATCTGGCTTTTCAGTATTTATCTGATTTATTATACTCAAAACAAAGATAGGCAAGACCCAAAAACTTTGACCCGTTCTAAAAACTTTGCTGTTGACTGAAGTATGGTTGGGCCACCAGCCACAGCTCTTGCTCTGGAAGGCAGAAACCTTCCCATATAAAGCCTTGTTTTTATTTTAGCAGTGCTTTTAAAGAGAGACATTGTATGTCCAATAGAAGCAAAGCATATGACTGGGGCTTTGACAGATAGGTGGTATGAAGTGGTATTGGCTCTGCCTTAGAATTGCCTTGTTTTCCCCAGCAATGTCTTTAAGATTTAATCACCTTGGATCTACAAAATTGACTGTAGTGTTGAATATTCAGTTTAATTGTTTTACACCATTCCCAGATTTTTATTATATTACTGTTATTATATACTGCCTCCCAACAGAGAGACCCTCTTTGTTAAACTGAAAATCACTGGTTATGACAAAAAAAGAATTCCCATTAACAAGTCATCATTTAATCATATTAGAATCTTTGTATCCTATTATCAGCTTTCTTATGAAATACCATTTCTTAATGATAGGGATTTGACTAATACTGTGTGAACTCTGTTAACATAATTTGAAAGTTACTACCAAGTGTGTATTTATGGAATAAGGTGTCATCTTTTTCATGCTTGCACATAATTCTAGCTTGTGATTTGATCAGATGTGAATGTTGAAAGTTAATTTTCATCAAATCAACTGAGGAAGGAGGAACAGAGTTATCAGCACTTTGCACTGGATTAAAGCGTACTGGCACTGAATTCAGTGGGGCCTCTTCTCTGTGTCCACAAAAATTAATTTGTGGGTGACAGAAGCAATCCATCATTTAGCATTTTCTTTGAGGCCAATGGTACAGCTTGTTTATGCAATATGTAACATTTACTGTATTTCAGCTGGTTTCACTGAGGCCAAGCAGCAGGGAGAGCCCAGGCCCCTACAGTCCCAGTTTTGAACCCCCTGCAGTGAACCCGATGCTTGATTCATTTCTGCTTCTTCCCTCACTCTGAAATGGGGAAAGAAACATGACATGTTCCTTCTGTTGTTAAGCCAGACTGACTTTACCTTAACCTGAGCTGCCTAAGTCAGCTGTCCTGGCTACCCAGAGCATGGAAATTATACACTGGTGTAACATGCCACCTCACCATTATAAGTCTACACATGAAATCTTGTGAAAATAGGGAAGAAATTTCTCTCTCCTTGTTTTTTTGTTTGTTTGTTTTTGTTTTTTGGGGTTGGTTTTTTTTTTGTTCCATATGGTTTGCTCCTTGTAGCTCTAATTTAGGGATAAAACACATGGCACAATACCTATATATTTAATAGTTCAGTTTCCATCAATGCAAAGATAAATTTCTTAGGTAACAGCTTGGGAAAACAGCTTTCCAAGGTGGAAAAACAAAGTTATTAATTGTATTCATAGTCTTGAAAAGGCAAAACCAGATTTTGATACCATTCTCATTGATGATCTTCATACTATCCTTCCTCTCACCTTAAAAAGACCCAAAAAGCATCTATTTATTTTAGAAAAGAAAATCTTCTCACAGAAGTAGTCACTTTGGATCTGTTTAAAAGATATGTATGCTCTGCTAAATTAAACAAATGTGGAGATACCGGTCTGAAAATACTATACATACATTCATAGAACTTTGGAGAAAAAATTATCAACAACAAACTGTTCATAAGACAGCCTCACACTGGCAAAATGCTGAGATCTAAGGTCATGGACTGTCCTTTGGGTTTGTTTGTCCAGCAGCTACCATGGGCTCAGATCAATGGTTGTTCTTAGATCTACAACAACATAAATAGCAATACGTTTTTATCAATTACAGTGCCACAGAGTGAAATAGGTAGTATCATAAATGACAGCAAATAGAGCCAGATTGTCAAAATAAGTAAGTTACCTATTGTGCTTCAGTATCCTTGGTATTTTTGTTATGGAAATCCATGTAAGGGGATAATGCAAGCATGATAACATCAAGGGAAGTGTTTACTTTGATTTCCATGAGCTTTGCATCATGCATTTACTTCCTAATTTGCACCATCCAATAATCCATGATACAGCCCACGGAGTTATTAGTTTGAATTAGTGAAGTTTTCCTACCTGATTGGTTTTAGGCCAATTTATACAAGCTTGTCTGTTTAGGCTGTTAATACTGTTGAAGATTACTATGGTATTACGGCCGTCTGCAATATTTCAAAGCTTACAGCACTGTTTCTCACCAAATCCTTGAAACAGATTTGACTTTTTCAACACCACTTCTGGTTGTCTAAGAGCTATAGCTTGTGAAACAAGACCCTGAAAGCCTGGGCTAACTGGGTGTCAGAAAACAGCCAAAAGAGCTAAAGCAGGAATTCAACTGTTCAGCATAAAACCAGAGAATACTTTTTTATTTCATCCAACTTTAGGTAGCTGGATAAACATTTTAGCTAATTTAGCTGTGAAACTGTTTCCTTGATTTAGAGGTTCTGATAGTTTCACTGATCTCATGCTTAAGCTTAACTTGTATTTTCTTTTGTGATTCATTCATTTTAGTGAAGAGTTACCCATTTGAAACAAATACTGGGTTTGCACACATGGAAAGAATCCCTTAATAAATGTAGGGCATTGTTCTGCTCTAGCTGCACAGCAAAGATAGATTGCTGTTGTAAATTAACCCACAAACAGACTTTATGGTTTCTTGGTCCTTAAAACAAAAACAGTGTATAGTTAAGTAAACCATTTCTGAAAATATGTAGCTTCAGTTGCTCAGCCACTGCAGAAAAGATTATTAATAATCCTCAGTCTTGGTTTGAAAAGTTCAGCTAACGACAATACGTCTGTGTGAGAAGAAGGGGAAGTAGAGCACCATCTGCTGTACAACTGTGCAAATGTTTCAGAACAAAAACCAAAAGAAAACAACCTCACCTTACGTTTTCCAAATCGTTAGGACATACCTAAGGCCAGTCATGTGACATTGCATGACCATGAGCTTGAGATGGCCCTAGACTAAAATTAGATAGAGATGTGAAGAGACAGGGGTCAGAGTTAACCATCAAAAGATATAAGGAGGAAACAAAGTAAGCAGTGTTGCTTATTTGGAGTAATAGGCATGGCTGTGATTTTTAACAGTACAGAATTTGACTGCCTATATATCTACATACCTATATATATGCCACTATGTTGACATCCTATTTGGCAGACTCACTGACTCGGGCTAAAATACTGTTGTGAAAAAATGTCCGTCAGTTGTTATCAAGCCTAGACCTTAGGAAAAAGGAAAATTATTTTGCTCAGGGGTCACTGTTAACCATTTTGTGCAATTCCTCATTATTTATAAGGGGCTGGTAGCCACTTGAAGATAAGCATTTCTGGGGGCTTTTATTTGAGAAAGTTTAAGTTCTTTGTGGGGATCTCAAAAAGCAGATCAGGCTTGGGCATGCCCACTACACTCTGCAGAAGACACAAGAGTTAGGAGAAGGGATGCCAGTGACTCCAGAAACACTCAGGAAGCCTGAGGGTAACCTGCCATACAACACAAGCCATTGATGAGTACAACAGTGATGGAAAGTGACTGATTTCTGTCCTACTAATAGAAAAGAAAATTCACTTTTCAGATTACCAACTGCCCAAATCAAAATCAAGACCATCACCTCTAGTAGATGAGGAAAATCTACTTCTTCTAAGGACTATATAGATGAAAGCCACCAACCTAAAGAGCAAATAAGGAGTAAAGTGGCCCCTGAAGAGGATGACTGTCCATAAGCCTGACATCCTGAGACACACAGTCTGCCTTTATCTGTTGCACAGAAGCACCTCTAAGGCTCATCTACTAAATACTGGGCAATCCAAATGAGCACCAATGATGCTATCCACAACACCTCCAATACCAAGAACTTGTTGTGGAACTGAGTCACAAGTTTAGCAGGTGTTACAGCCCTCACATTTGCAAGAAAAGGCCCTAATGGAAACAGGATCATCATGTGGATTAGCACATTATTGTGCACAAAGTATTACCAAAAAAAAGAAGAAACTTTGCAAAGAAGATTAGCAAAGAAGCTTTTTTTTGTTGTTGTTGTTGTGGGAGGAGAAGCCTATTACAGTGATGAGGCATCTTTCCTGAGCTAGAAGATAGGGATGGGGAGCAGAATGAAGGCCCCATAATCCAAGAGGGAAACAATTAGTGATCTGCTATGCAACTTAGACACACACAAGTCTATGGGGCCAGATGGGACCCACCCAAGGGTACTGAGGGAGCTGGCAGAAATGCTCACTTGCCATCATTCACCAGCAGTCCTGGCTAACCAGGGAGGTTCCAGGTGGATGGATACCAATGAATTAAATAAGTAGCAGAAGTTGGAAGCAGAGTGACCACATGTCCTTAATTGCCCATGCATGCTCACCCTTCTGCCCTGGACACTTTCTCCAGACAGCAAGAGGGGAAATGGACTTTTTTGTCCACAGTTCTGTCAGGCAGCTCATAATAAAATGAGTGACACTTGAGAAGGCACAGAAAAATCTCTGTAACCAATCAGAAAGGTCCCTTGGGAAAAAAAATTGTAGGTCAGGATATTACACACAAGTACAAAATATCTTAATGTAAAACAAAGACATAAAGCATAATAAGAGTCAATTTGGTCCAATCATGTTTTCCTCAATGATCTCAAAAACAAATGAGTTTACAAACAGTGGAAACGAGGTCAAATTATTAGGGATAACAGAATGTGAAAGAAAACAACAAAAATTTAACCACTAAATCAGAAAAGGATAAAGTCACAAAACAAGGATTACAAACAAGAAAGCTGCCTATGGAAATACCTCAGCCAGAGGGAAGAAGAAAGGCTAATGAGTGGCACTGAGAAAGACACTTCTTTTTTGTTTCAGCCTTTACTTAAAAGGGCACCCAGCTGACACAGCTAACATTATTGCCAGAGAGCTTGCAGGTTGGGTTCGGCTGCCAAACTCTCAGCCAACTTACACGCAATTAAGTCTCAAAACTGTACCGGGGCAGCTGAACATCATTCTTTCTGTTTTAAAACAAAAGAAAGAAAACCCTTTTCTCTCTTGCCACGCCAAGGGTTATGAGGAATGTGCATGGTGTGTGATAACAGGTGGTGTCTGCACAGCTCTACCTCAGTCTGGGTTAGTGAGCTGACTCTTCTGATGTTTTAACAAACACAAGAGAACAGATTCTTTTGCTTTACCACAGCATAACTGAACAACTCTACTTGTAAAGTAGAACATAAAAAAATAACCAGTATCAAGGACATTGCACAAAATATTCTGTCTTTTCTTAATGATTCATCATTTCACCATTCTGCCTTTTCAAATGAAACCTTTGGGATCATGGCCTTCAGGGGAAACTTAATGCCAGCAAGTCAGCAGTAACTCCATCAGAGGTTAGAGTTATACTAAAAAGTAAAGGGGACCAAGACCCTTCCTCTGTTCCTGGGAGTAACTGAAAGGCACAGGCAAAGCCAGCTCCACTGCATGCCCCTCAGGGAAGCACTCAGGCTCAAACTAAGCAGGGAGATGCTGTGCGAGTGTCCGCAGGCTTGCTAATCAAATATTCTTTGGGTAGACATGTAGTCAGTACAGGTGCAGCCAGATGGGCACAGACTTCAGTCCCAAGACTTTTACAGCTTAAGATCAGATTTTAAATTCTTATTTCCTGGGGAATTAATACAGTAAAACTCAGTCTCTCATGTAGACTTGTATAACTGTTCTCTAATTTTAGCACCGGTTCACCAAAAAAAGCATAAACAACAGTACCAGTGATACTGGCTAGGGATGACATTAGCACAGATACATGCAAAATTATCAGAGCACATTGTCAGAGCTCCTAAAACATTGAGCTAAAATTCCCTTGGGGATCATGGGAGGGAGCTAATGAAGTGTTGGAAAGAGGACAGTAGCCATCAGTGGTTCCAGTTTTCTGACAGAGACAAGAGAAGGACTCATTATTAGTGCATGGGCACGAACTTCTTAGTCTCACCAAGGAATTTCTGATGGCTCTTACTTGATGGCAGCAGCTCAGGACCTTCAGGCTACAAGAGCAACATCACAGTAGTGGTACTCACAGCTTGTGACTGGCCCAGGCAGGTCACACTTTCAAACAATGAGCCAGACGAGTGTTACACTTTTAGAGAGATTAAAAAACAGTAAGACCAAAAGTTATAGGTCCTTTATCAGCAGGTGAATCCAGAGATAAATCATAAATGCATAGGCTGCTCAGATGTGCATCTAGAGTACTAGCTCTGACCAATCAGTAATCCATCAATCTGAGTGAGGAAAGCTCCTGAACCAGAACTGTAGATCTGACTGTGGAATGCCATTTATCCACCCACCCTGCACAAGAAGCCAATGTGCAATACATCTGGAGTGATGTCCAGCACCCCTGTTGTCATCTGGCTCTACACTTGCCTGGACTTCATCAACTGGCAGTGCAGAAAAGTGTGACTCTTGTGAAAGGGCAGACACAGAACCTCCCTGAAAAAAACAGCCTGGGCTGAGCCAATATGTTTAACTATTACTATCTTGCTGTTAGGATCATAAAAATGAAATTGCCTGTGAAAAGCTGAAGAAATCCATTGCAAACATTCTGCCTTGAATTTAATTTTGCACCAGGGGTAATTTCCAGCCCTCTACTTCTCAGAGCTGCAATAAATATGCAGCTATGATGCCAGCAGCAAGTAGCCAGATGTGGCTGTTTTCACCCCACAAGTCACCCGGTGTTGCAGAACCAGGGAACATGGGAGCTTTTATATACAAGCCAATACACAAGCTCGTATACAAGTTTCATAGGAACACTTCTCTGCTTCTTTCACACCTCTGTGGCCTGGGAGAAAAGGCAAGTGATGTTCTGCTCACTTCAGCCCTGCAGCTCACTTAGCATGGTTTCAATGATTCTATAAGGAAGGCTGATTCAACCTTTCCCTACTCTTGAGTGGTAGAAATGTTTTGATTGTTTTCACTGAGCACTCAATCATGTCCTTGATGGGTAAGCAGAAGAAACACAAGGCATTTCTAATTCCTACTCTCAGAGGAAAAAGATGTACTTTGTCACTCTTTGTCCTTCTACAGGCCTCTGTAAATAAGGAACTCAGATTTCTTGCATAACTTATTTTGAATCAATCATAACCAAGTCAGGCAGTTCTAGTAATGGCCCAAAGAGATCTACAACCCACAGTTTGGTCCAGTTTTCAAAAGGATCAGGGTAAGACCCCAGAATGAAAAGTTAGTTATAAGTCTGGTCTGGAGGGAACCCTTCACAGATGGAACTGTGATCAACACCCTGATTTGGATGAAGCTGCTTTTTTGTCATTACCATTTCATTTGGACTTCATGGGCTGCTGCCATGTCAAGATACTATTTACATGACAGTTGTTTTTACTCAGAATTGATGGCCAGCAACTGAAATTGTATAAAGCAGTAAAGAGCTGTCTTTTGCCATGAAGAACTGGCAATCTAGGCTGATGGCAACACAAGAGGGGAGTCTGAAACAAATAAGGAGCAGAGGAGATGGCAGCAGCCAGGTGGGTTTGCAGCCTCCATCACAGCCTTCCACCTTCTAAGTGAGCCGGTTGGGTCACAGCATAAATGTTCCCACTGGGGTAACCTAAGGGACAGGACAGCACCTGGGGCTGCAGCCACACACACCATGCTGGGGAAGCCACAGGGGTAGGGTGAAGGGGTCAGGCAGGCAGAGAGCACTGAGGATGGTCACAGGGGAGGGACCACCTCCAAAAGTCCCAAGAGGAGCAGCCCACCATTTAAGTAGCTCCATCAGCAGTACCCCAAGTCAGTCAAAGGGGAGAAGGGAATAAGCATTTAAATCCAGAAAGGGTATTTTTAAAAATGGCAGCCTAAGATACACAGTTAAGAGGACGCTAACAGCTAGATTTTACTTTAATAGTTAAGCTGTCACGGGTTGTAGCAAAGATAACTAGAAACAAAATAAAACCAACAAAAGCAAGTAGATTTCAACCTAAAATTGAGACCCCAATATACAAAGGAAGCACAACATTTCAGCATCCTTCTGTCTCTCCCCCCGGGAAGTGCAGCATTGTGACCTTTCACATGAGTCTGGGATGAAAACATCTTGGTGAAATCTTTTGTTCAGGTAACCAAATCAGAATATTATCATTCAGTTCATTATGCAGCTATAGAGGCTAGAGAGGGCTAGAAACTTATTTCTCATAGCTGTTGAATTGCTATTGTTATTTTTCTTAACCACTTCACTGGAGTGACTGAACAGTAGCAAATGTACACAATTTTACCAAATGTTTTTAGGAAAAAAAAACCCAAACCAAACCCATGTGAAAATATTCTTTAAAATAATGAAGGCTTTGGGTACCAAAAACATGCCCATGCTCCTCCTCTTTTACTCCAGACTATAGGAATGTGTTAATTTCATTAAATAAGAGAAACTAATGTTATGTAAAATTGTGGGTTTTTACAAAACTCCATTTGAGACCAAGTGACCTCTCTTAAAAATACAGATGAAAACAAGAGTTCCAAGAACACACCTTGTAGTAGTGTTATTAACAAATTTACAAAGCAAACCAAAAAACCCGAGATAAACACACATCCAATGCTATTAAAGTTGCACTGTTGTGCTTTCTTTCCCCTGAGATTCTGCTGAATCTAGGGCTCCTAGACGACTGTAAGCAATAATGGTCTCTTAAAATTAAGACCAAATGTGAAAGAAATGCAAAGCAGTTTGTGAACTCCTCTTGTCCACAGAACCAATTACATTTTTAAAGAATGACAAAACATTTCTGTATTCTAATTGCTGTTCAAGATCTCTCACCGCGTCCTGAAAAATAAAATTCTGCTTCTTTTTCAATTACTGCCCAAGAGATATTTAAGAACAAAACTGCATGAAAACAGTGCTAGTTACTCAAGGTTTTATTGAGAAGAATGCCACTTAATTTTCTTAATTCTGTGCATTTCCCAAAAAGGCATACCACTTAATTCACAGAATTGTCGTGGTTGGAAAAGACCTCTAAGATTACCACATCCAACCATCATCAACAACAACAAAAAGAAACAAAAAAAACCCCAACAACAACAACAAAAAAACATAAAAAACCCAACCAAACAAACAAAAAAAAAAACACCCACACAAAAAATCCACCTCACCATCCCCCTAGAGCTTGTCCTGAAGCGCCTCATCTACACGTTCTTTGAACACCTCCAGGGATGGTGACTTCACCATCTCCCTGGGCAGCCTGTTCCAGCACCTGACTACTCTTTCAGTAAACAAATTCTTCCTACTATCTAAGCTAAACCTCCCCTGGTGCAACTTCAGGCCATTTCCTCTAGTCCTGTTATTTACTTGAGAGAAGAGGCCACACCCACCTCTCTACAATGTCCTTCCAGGTAGTTGTAGAGCCCTCAGGCTCCTTTTCTCCAGACTAAAAAGTCCGCTTAGGCTTTGTTCTCCAAACCCTTCAGCAGCTTGGTTGCCCTGCTCTGGACTCGATCCAGCAACTCACAGAAT
>JAAGNO010006587.1:0-10486 GCA_033439905.1 Ceryle rudis | reverse complement strand
CCGCTTAGGCTTTGTTCTCCAAACCCTTCAGCAGCTTGGTTGCCCTGCTCTGGACTCGATCCAGCAACTCACAGAATCACAGAAATATTGAGGCTGGAAAAGACCTCTGAGATCAAGAAGTCCAGTCTATGACCTATCACCACCAGCCTGGCTAGACCACGGCACTCAATGTCTTTCTAGGCATGGCAACTCAATGTCTTTATTGTGGTGTGGGGCCCAGCACTGAACACAGTACTCAAGGTGTGGCTGTGGCCTCACCAGTGCCGAGTACAGGGGCATGATCCCTTCCCTTCTCCTGCTGGCCACACTATTTCTGACACAGGCCAGGATGCCATCCTGTAGTTCCCAGGATCCTCCTTCCGGCCCTTCTTGTAGATGGGCATCACATTAGCAAGCCTCCAGTCATCTGGGACCTCCCCTGTTAGCCAAGACTGTTGATAAATGATGGAGAGAGGCTTGGCGAGCTCCTCTGCCAGCTCCCTCAATACTCTCAGGTGTATCCCATCCAGCCCCATAGACTGGTCAATGTCCAGATGCCATAGCAAGTCATCAACTGCTTCCTCCTGGATTACGGGGGGTTCCTTGCCTATCCTACATTCTTTGCCACCAATTCTTTGCCTATCCCACATTCTGTACAATTCACAAACATTCCCTATTGATTTTCAGTCTGCAGAGCGCACGGTGAAGATAAACAATAACTTTATATAGAAAATATTGATTTAAACCCATTGATTTAGAGCCGTAGGGTATCAAAAGATTAGTTACTTTTAAGGAAAGTACTAAAGGTGACTTTCGGCTACTTCGTTATTGACAAACACAAAGCAAATAAACCCTGCTATTCAGAGCAGCAAGATACCAATGCATAAGCTGTTACCAAGCAAACCAGTTTGACACACCACAGACCAATAGAAAGAGACCCAAATAGGCATTGCCAGCAACTATTTTAGTGATAAAATAGAAATGCTTCCAGAGAAAATAAAAAACACAAACAAACAAAAAAACAAACAAAAAAAAACAAACAAAAAAACCCAACAAAAAACAACAACAACAAAAAAAACCAAAAAAAAACCAAAACAAAACACCACCACCAAAACCACAGAGCTTCAGTGTTTTATTCTAATCTCCAGATGAAAAAGGAACAGCACAGAATAAAACTGTCGTGATGTGAGATCCCATAAGGATGTCTTCAAGCATACGAACCAAATAAACAGGACCATGGGGTCTAGTCTGGTGGGCATTACTGCCTCCTCTCAAAGTTACTAGGAGCTGAGGACCCTCAATACCCAGAGCTGTGATTTTCTGGGTTCCACACCAACCCCCTAAAAACAAGGCTGGTGCTGGTACCCTGCTTCACACCAGCACAGCCACGGGGCTGGGTGATGCCACGGGGTTGTCCTGCACATAATGGGGATGCTATGTTTGGTGTGCAGAGCTGCACAGGGATGTGTGGCCACTCGGCAGGGGACTGCTGGCAGGCAGCGACCCTGCTGGGGCAGGCACGCAGCTCTGGGCGCACTGGAATTGGCCTTGAGGAAAACAAAACACCTGACAGTACTGAAGGAAAAACATTTAATCCAGCAATAAATTACTTCCATGATCTCCTTATAAAACTCAGGACTGGAAATAGTGAGGGATGACTACAGTAACTAGACCTCATGTTATCCTTTAACATAGTGTGGTGGGTTGACTTTGGCTGGACAACAGATGCCCACCAAAGATGCTATATCAGTGCCCCACCTCAAGGAGAGGGGAAAGAAAATGTAGAAAGAGGCTCATAGGTTGGGATAAGGACAAATTTCACAGTGGTACAGGATTTCTAGAGGCAAGAGCTGATGCCTTTAAGCAAATGACCTATAGAACCATAGAAGAGAACCAGAACTGTTTCTACAAGCAGGCATAAAGCCAAAAATGACTGCAAAAATAACTTTTACTAAGTTAATGGAAAGGTTCCAATTTTTTAGATTTTTCCATATATCCTAAAATTGACATGGTGAAGGTTTCCCTGGGGACAACAGATCCTTGCTCATACACTAAGCCCAAAACTTAGATGACATTTTATCTGCGTGCACCAGTGTCTGTCTTGGTATTGACACAGATACCCAAGTTATCACTCACCCAGAAGGAGGGGTGAAGCATGCTCAATCCATGGAGACTCACTCTATCCATGGAAATGTCCTTGGACGATGTGTCCAAGGGGAGGGTCCAACTCCTGAGCCCTCTGCTCTGCAATTAACCAACTCAGTTCTTAGGCAGGGCCCCATTTACACTCTAGCTGAGGGTGCTCTGTGGTCATTCTAATTGGGGGGGAGAGGGGCAAGCCCAGACAAAACAAGCTAAGAGGTCTAGACCCTAAGGCACCAGTTAATCATGATAAGGTGCAGCTCAATGGCCAACATGCCAAACCGCCCTAGCACACCCTGTTTTTTTCTGTCTGGGGAGGCTGCACCTGCCACAAGTGCAACACAAAGATGATGATGCCAAGTGAAATTTCAACAAGATAAAAATAACATAAGGTAAGAATTAGAAATTATTAAACTGTGTAGGAATTACCATAATGTTCATACTGCAAAACTGAGAAGTAGTACATCTGGGAAAGAAGAAAAAAACAAAACAAAACCAAACCCCCAAAGACCAAAACCTTGCAGCTGAGAAAATGAAGGACTATGAATACAATGCTGTAATTTAAGAACAAAAGAAATAAAGCCAGTTTCACTATGAATGATAATGTTGTTCATAATGCAAAAGCATTTAATTAAGTCTTCTGCATTCAGAAATAAAGTATGTTTGCATCACATGAGGATATTGAAATACTTTTTGTCCATAAGCAAACCAGAAGGAAGTTAAACACACACTGACCACGTACAATTATGTCAAAAACATCAGACTTAAGACAGTTTATAGTAGGAAATGATGAATTTTCTGAAGAATGCTTCTTTTACAGATCCAATAAATATTAGCATTTCCAGAAAATTCCAGAAGATAACCTAAATAATTTTCATATTATTCAAAATACCAAGTTACTTGTAGTCAGACTACTATGAAACTATTCCCACATGAAAATTATTACAAAAGTTGAAACACAATTAACTGGAACTGCATAAAAAAACCCCTACAATCGGAAGTAATCAGTGTGGTTTCCAGGAAAATAAAGGTTGTCAAACAAATCTGATATTTATTCCTGAATGGATTTTTTTTTTTTTTCCAATAAAGTGAAAAATCAGAAACATCAAAATCTTGCAAGACTATCTGGCCACTCTCAACAAATAACCTTTGATAGAGAAGTCTTATCATAGATCTGTGTCCAGTGATGTTATAAAGGACAAAACTTCATTAAAAGCTTTCATTGGTAATTTGGAAGTAAATACAAAATCATGGCTGATTAAGTTTGCAGGTGACAATGCCTGGCAAGATGGTCAACAGTGGTAAGGATGAATTTCACAGATGAATCTGCATTACTGTGGAAAAATGGCATCAGGCTGAGCTAGCTTATCTTAACCAAGTCAAATGCCCCCACATCAAGGAATGTAGACCTTATCCCAGTGAATGGAAAGTAAGCCAACCGAAGCATTCAGTGTATAAATATGGAAATTATTAGGAAAATTTTACCTATGTATTAAAATTACCAAGTTCTTAAGTATACTGAAATCCTGTATACCATCCTGGTTCCCCCTGTATTTTAAGGGCTCTGGAAAATTGATGAAGGTAGAAAAAAAAGAGACAGTTTTTCATGGTGGATAAAAAACTGAGTATGAGCCAGCAAATGTCTGCTCACAGCCCAGAAAGCCAAGCGCATCAAAAAAAATGTGGGCAGCGGGTTGAGGGAGGAGATTCTCCCCCCTCTGCACCACTCTCATGAGACCTCACCTGGTTTACTATGTTCCACCCTGGGGCCACCAGCACAAGACAGACATGGGTGTGCTGAAGTGGGTCCAGAGGAGGGTTGCAAAGATGATCAGTGGACCTTAGCACTTCCACTATGACTGTCTGAGAGAGCTGAGGTTGTTTAGCCTAGAGGAGAGAAGGCTCCAGGGAGACCTTATTGTGGCCTTCCAGTACTTAAAGGGGGCCTACAGGAAAAATAGGGAGGGATTCTTTAGCAGGGTGTGTAGCAGTAGAACAAGGGGTAATGGTTTTAAACTGAAAGAGGGTGCTTTTAGAGTAGATGTAAGGAAGAAATTCTTTACTGAGAGGGTGGTGAGACACTGGAACAGGTTGCCTAGGGAACTCCATCACTGGAAGTGTTCAAGACCAAGTTGGATGAGGCTCTGAGCAACCTGGTATAGTGGGACATATCTCTGCCCATGGCAGGGCAGTTGGAACTAGATGATCTTTAAGGTATCTTCCAACCCAAACCATTCTATGCTTCTATGAAAAAATAAATGACACATTTTAGTACAAGCAAGTTCATGAGCTCAATTTGATTGGCTTATCAAAAAGGAAACTGAGGAATGATTTGATTATAACATCTAAGTACCTCCACAAGGAGAAACTGCAGGATATTAACGAGCTCTGTATCCTAGGGGAGAGAGGCATAAAAGAATCAATGGCTGGAAGCTAATGCCAGAAAAGTTCAAATGAGACACGAGGCACACACTCATCTGCGTGAGAAAAATGAACCATGGCAACTGGCAAAAGGAAGTATTTCCCTCTTCATGCCTTCAAAGCAGAACTGGACATTTTTCTGAAAGGTGCGATTTAGCTGGACACAAGATATGCTTTAGTCAAATTATTGGGTTCAGTATAGAGATAACAGGGAGAAATGTAATGGCTTGTGATATATGACAGATGAAACTAAATGTACTAACATATAACCCAAGGCTAAACTATTAATTGATTTATCGGTGCTTTATGCTGCCATCCATTGCTACAGCATCTGAGCACTTTCATACTAAATCAATAGCAATAGCAAAATCCCTCATGGTCTTCAAGAGCTGAAACTTTTGCTTTCAGCAGTAAAACTAGGGAAGTATTTTTGAGATTTTCCAGAGAAGGTCAGAAGGTCTGTATTTATCCTTCTTGTTATAGAATGTATATTATTGTATCTCCTTTGTGCTTCTACAGTATTTTGAAGCAGTGACCTAGTGATTTCAGTCAGGCACAGTACTGCTAAATGGTTCTGTTTAAGAAATAGGGTTACCTTTGTTTCCTCTAACGTTTGCAAACATGTCAGCATGTATCACAACAGATCTGCCTGAGCTACGCTTCCCAGTGCTTTTCAAGGTAAATGGACCCTTGTTTTGCTGATACCAAGCAAAACTGTATGCTTCCTCAGAGCCATAATTTAGATGAAAATGAAGAGTAGAAGTAGGCCCAACGCACTATATAATCCATTCCTTTAAAATTACGTATTTACAGAGATAAGATACCACTCTAAAAGGATAACATCTCTGTCCTGCAACAATTCTCACTACAAAGCAATTGAATTTTTCTATCTGATAGTTATTAGACTTATGCTACAGAATGTGTTCTTAAACATTTTTTGCAAAAAAAGCAAAATGCAAAAAAGCATTAATTCAACCTTAGACTTGAAAAATGATAAAAATACAAAAGTATTTTTTGTACAAAATTACAAATTTTTTCTCAACGTGCTATTAACGTACATTAATGAAGCCACTAACAATTAATTTAGAGACTGCTTGAGGTCTAACACATGAAAAATAGAGCAAATTTTCTAGATGTTATTTTTTTTTACAATAGCAAACTGCTAGCACTTTATTCTTCAAGCTAAATCAATTTTCATTAATTATACCCTATCCTTCTGGCCAAAGAAAGATTAAGGTAGGCAAACAGGATTACTGTAAAAACAAGATATTGATCTTATTTTTACTTATTTTTTGCTCAGTTGTATTAATTGTTTTTATGGGCCAGTGAAGAAGGTACTTCTCAAAACCCTGCATGTTTCAATAGACTAATAGCAGCTGTTAATTTTTCTGCTAGAAAATGATACATAGTGTGCACTTATTTCAGTCTGTAATCCCTCTAAAACTTTGGTTGGGCTTTTTGATGTCGTAAATCAATTTTCTCTCTTTGTAGATGCACAGGAAGAAGAGTCAACTGAAGATTGCTTTTCCCTCAGAGATTGTTGGAGTGGGCCCAGAGGAGGGCCACAAAAATGATCAGAGGGCTGGAACACCACTCCTATAAGGAAAGGCTGAGAGAGTTGGGGCTGTTCAGCCTGAAGATGACAAGGCTCAAGGGAGACCTTACTGTAGCCTTTCAGTACTTAAAGCAGGCCTGTAAGAAAGATGGGGACAGAGTTTTTAGTAGGGCCTGATGGTTTAAACTAAGCAAGGGCTGATGGTTTAAACTAAAAGAGGGTACATTTAGACTAGCTATAAGGAGTAATTTTTTTTACCATAAGGGTGGTGAAGCACTGGAACAGGTTGCCTAAAGAGGTGGCAGAAGCCCCATCCATGGAAACATTCATGGTCAGGTTGGATGGAGCTTTGAGCAACACGATCTAGTTGAAGATGCCCATGCTCACTGCAAGGGTGTTGGACTAGATAACCTTTAAAGGTCACTTCCAACCCAAAGTATTGTATGATTCTGTTTGTCCAGCACCTACAGGAACAGGGCAGAGACCAAGCCCTTCACTGCACACCAGCTGCCCTGGCACTTGTCATTTGTTCACTGTTCTCTGAAGCCCTGCTGAGCGCGTCTGCCTCAGGCAAGCAGAATGGCTCAGATGACCTGTTTAATTTTAACAGCTTCATTGGCCAAGCTTTCTTCCTGAAAGCATGCCCCTAGTAAAAAGCCAATATTGCTGCAGAAAAAATTAAGAAGATTAAATTTTTGTAATAGTCTACACAAAGATGAAAGCAAATCTAAGTTTATTCTCTGAGCTACAGCCACAAAACAGACGGCAGTGCTTAAGACCTACCTTAGGTCAAGGACATGCTTAGGTGCCCAGACCCATGCTTATCCATTAGCACTGTGGAGAAACCAGCACACACACGCCAAGGTACCCTTCTGGCCTGAAATGGTACAGTTAGCTTATCACAGTAACCAGCCCAGTTCTGAAAGCACATGCTTCTGCCTGGTGGCAGAAGCAATACTGGCTAATGGGCGTACTAGCTACCAAGATCCAGAAACAGCATCATTAGAAAAACAGATGGAGTGACACCCACCTCCTGGAAGAGACAGGCAGCAAGAGGCTGGAGGGGTAGTAGAGAAAGCAGGCAAGCCAGGAAGAAGAACAAGGAAAGATGAGCGCCTGTGACAGGCAGTAAACCCCCAATACATCAAGTTTACCCAGACTAGTGAAAAATACCAAATCAAAAGACAAATACAGTATGTAACATACCCTGAGTAGAAAAAGTGGGGTTTACTTCTTGGGTTTAGATCCGCAGTACTGATTCACCTTGGATAACACTAACCATGGCATAAAAATATAAAACAAAACAATAAAGAAAACGTAACAGAGTATTAAAAATTAAGAGTACTAGTGACTAGTCAGAGTGCACGACATACTTCTGAAGCTTCATGATATCCAACAGGCAAGCAGAGTGTCTCCTAGGCAGCAGCTGCTCAGTGATACACAGTAGGTTAGCATTATAAGGCTAAAACATCAGCTTTAATTAAATTTAATTTCCTAGTCTTATGTCAGGAGTTAAAACTGATTATATTGCTTTCATTTTCTTGGAAGCCCAAAAAAACCCCCATGCCCTTAATCCTCATTAATTCAACCACAAAGATTTGCAGTTTAAGATAGATTCTGCATCTGCTTTTGTATTTCAAAGCAGTTCATATGAATATTACAGACTGATTTAATGTGAATTGCTCTAGTAAAATGTGTACACAAATGAGTGGCAGAATATTAATATTCATAAAACATAGACATAAATAAAAAAAAATGAACCTCTTGTACCCAGATTATAATTCTGAGAATGAGGATATGATATTAAATGACCCAAAGTCAGAATAAGAGAGAAAGCGACTTCCCAGAATATGAAGGTAGTAGAAAATGCATTAGGCTATTCAAATAATTTGTTCATCTCAGTTGGTTTGATAATTTAATATGAACTAGGTAAAACAGAATGGTCCGTCAGTAAAGATTTTTAGAAATCAGTGTTCAATGCCAGAAATAAGTAAGGAAATTAAAGACAGTGCAATCTAGCAACACTTCTCCAGGCAGTGAGAAAGCCACAGGTTAAGTTCCACATTTGCACTCCATGACCTTACAGAAATCTGAAGCACAGAAATAAGTCAGTAGTAGAGAAATTTCACAGTCCCTTTCCTTCCCTAGCAAAATTCTGTTTGGTTTCAAGGGGACATTAATTAAAGCAAACTCCCAAATTTTTTGCTTTGCTCTAAAAGGACAAATAGATCAATAAATTACATGTGGAAAAGAGCACAGAGGGGAAAAAAGGTGAATTTGAGTGAGACTCAGATCAACAGGTACCTTGAAAAGCAGTCACAAGTCTTAAAGGCTGTAGACTTATGATTGATTATATTCTTACGGGCTTCTATTTGACTTATTTTGAGACCATAGTATACCTGCATCTTACAAGTTTAGTGTTCTTAGAACAGCAATAAACTATATCAAATCTGATGAGTTTTGCTTTTGCAGACCTGCTTTGATAAACAGTGCAAGGAAACTGTCCTTTAATCTAGGAGTAACGCCCACAACCAGTGAAAGCATGCTCCTAAATGAAGGTGTCAATGTGTCAGGAGAAACCATGAAGTTTATTCTCCTCTGGCTTTGACCCAGATGCAGAAAGTTGAGTTTTGGTTAGTTTTGTGTCATGTGGCATTCTAAAGACAGCAGGGCAGGAACTAAGAAGGAGATCTGAGTAACTGCTTCTTTTCTCCTCCCCTTTCAGCATGACAATTAAAAAAACCCAACCAAACCACTAAAAGCAGTATCACTAAATAGCAACAAGGTGACAGTTATTACTGGTTTCAAAGAGCTTATATAAGCAGGATACAGAGGATGTACAGCAATGACTTACAGTTAAAGAACTGATGTTCCTTTCCTAGGAATACAAATGAAACAAAGAATCAGTCTTTCAAAAGATACCTGGCCATCCCTCCACATAAGAGGCTGACAAAGTCAAAATTATTTGATTGAACCAAGGGTGTTAATCTTTACATCAGCCAAATCACAAATTAGGCTCAATGATGGAAGAGTATTTCTGAAAAAAATTAACAATTTTGAAATCTAGTTCTCTAAGAGGTTAAAAAAAAAAAAAATCTGCATTCCTTCTGGTCTCAGTATTTTATTCCTACAGGTCCAGTTGGAAACTAAAATAGGTAAATGAAATAAAAGATGGACATCTAAAAGTGGAAACAGAGTAGGTCCCTGGTTTATACAACTAAGGTGGCACCCAGATACGGGATAAGTGTTTAAACTCCAGACCTAAAAGTGTCAGTCAGTGCTTTTATTAAAGGAACTTCCAATCATACAGATAAAGTAGGCAGACAGCAGCCAAGCATCTATCATAAGAGAAGACAGGGACATAAACTGATTCAGGGAAGAAACTACCACTTGATCACTCAAGAAACTTAGTGACTTTACTAAACGCTTAGAAATTCCTCCTACCCAAACATCCTCAAATAGCAACCTGAAAAAAAAAATAAAATCCAACCCCAGTAGGACTCCAGGTCCTCCTTTAATTACAGATCTCTACAAAGAGGCCTGTAATAGTATCTCCCATAAATTTTATAAGCATTGGAATGAAAGAAGAACTCACATGATTATCTTTTAAAAGCAGCGCAGGGAAAAGGGGAAGGGAAAAGAAACAAGCCTCATAGAAATTTGCTAACAAATATACAGGGAGATGCACATTCATAAGTTTAAATGAAGACTCTCTAAAGAATTGAATGCAGCTGTGCATAAAGCAGTAGCAAAACTGAAGAGACAATGGAACTTCAATGCAAAAATTTCTGATTATTTAATATTCCTTCAAGAAATTTACAATTTTAATAACCTCCCAAAAGGCTTAAAAATGCACTGGAGAACCACAAATCTTAAATTTTATAACAGCTTTGGAGGAAAAGCTGTTGTTATATAGATCTACTAAGTGGTTACAAGAGAGATTTTAAGAACTGCTTTAAAATGAGATTTTTCTCCTCAACTTCTGAAGTGGAAAATTCACTATTGCATCTGCAAACATCTTCTGTTCTTAAACCTGCATAATAGTTTCTAGTAGTCTACTAGGACTACAAAACAACTGTGAGGCAATCTGCATTTCTATATAAAATTATCCTGCATTATTTAAGATTTGGTTGTTAAATACAGAAAACAAGTTCTTAGTGTTCCTCTGTAGAGCTAACCTTGGATCAAACAACATTTTTCATTTTGCTAATGGAACATAAATTGCATACACTAGTGTTTAATTTTTTTAAATTTGACTTGCTGGGTTCATGCTTTGCTCACTTAGGCAACTTCAGCAAATAACTTGGCTGTAATTTGTGCAAAACTTTGTGGGAATTGAAGTTATAGATCTATATATATAGATATATATATCTCAAAGATATAGATAAG
>JAAGNO010006586.1:0-76740 GCA_033439905.1 Ceryle rudis | reverse complement strand
GTGTTCCTGTGCTGGCAGGGGGGTTGGACTTGATGATCTCCAGAGGTGCCTTCCAACCCCTACCATTCTATGATTCTTGAGACAATTCAGCACTTATGGAAGGGCATTTTCTTCACAGGATGTAATAATACCTCTTCTCCCCTTGTCATAGGTGAGAGAGCTGGAAAACACAGGAACCACTGAGGTGGACATTTTTATGTGTTATCAATGTTAGGGGAAGAGAGAATGTCTACATAGAGGAATGGTGAGATTCCATCAGAAGATAAAGAATAATAGTAGCCTGAATGAGTCTGAGTTTTGTCCTCTGAAAATGTAGGGCTAGTGAGGTGCCTAAGGAGGAGGCAGGTCTCAGTGGTTTGCTGGCCTTCAACGACAGCAGTTTTTAGCACTAATATGTTCTTTTGTTCAAAAGGGAATAGAGCACCTTACAAATACAATACATGGCAGCCTTGCTTGGCCATCAAACACGCCATTGCAGCAGGGACTGTTGTTTTGCTCTCCAAATAAGCAAACACATCACAATTCTTCTGTCATCCAGTGTGTGCATCAGAAGCTGTTTCAACCCCACCTTGCAAAGTGCTTTGCTTCTGAAGGTTGTAGAAGTTTTTATATGGTGGTTGCGCACCAGTCTCCACTTCACACAAGGGGAAGCTGAAGCATTAAGAGGCAAGATGATTTGCTTTATATGGTTCAATAGGCCAGTGACACAGACAGCAGCATGAAAACTATTTTGTGGTGGGGATTTTTTGGTTTGTAGAGTAAGTGTTTTTGTTTTATTTTCTACTTCATGCTATTTTACATAAATATCAATAGATTCTACAGAAATGGCTTTCAATTCTTTCCCTATGAGGAAAGTGAATATTTTTCCTTCAATTTATATCAGGAGGTTTCCTGAAGATTGAAGAGAGACAGCAACAGGCATTTTATTTCTCCAGCTCATCACACATTTATATAACCAGAGTGAAATCTGTTTTGTGTTAGGGGAGGAGGGCAGAGTAAGGTTTTTTCTTTCTTTTTTTTTCTTTCTTTCTTTCTTTTTTTTTTTAATGTTAACAGGCCCAAAAGTTGTCTGGAAACCGTGCCAAAACAATAGCATAAAAAGAATGCATCTGGAAGTCATTAGGGAAGCTTGGAGTGGGCAGTGATTAAAGCAGGATGGAATTTCTACTTTTTTTTTTTTCTCTTACAGCACAACTTTTAAGCGAATAGAAACCCTCCACTTTTTAGTCTTATGAATATGCAAGCAAGAAAATTCTCCCCCCATTTCCCTCCTGCAGGCAATTCTTCTCTAGTACCTCCCAACACAGTTCCCTGCACTATTTGGGAGAGTTCAAATAGCTTTACTTTTGCTCTGCCTTTTTTTTTTTTTTTTCTTTCTTTAGTAGTCACTGGAAAATTCTAGCTTTATAACTTCATTCTTACCTTAAAAAAACAACAGCTAGAACATCATACTGTCACTGTAAAATACAGGGATATAATTTGGCATTAAAGCTGAATTCGTGTAGAGGATTAGAAGAATCAGATCATGAATGAAGAGCGACCTTTTTTCAACTTCTTCCACTGAGAGACCTGTTCATCTGCTTGTAGCCATTTTCCTCCTGCAGCCACCAGTGCTGTGGGCCAGGCTGTTACAGTTTCCTCCCCAATAGCTCCTGGCAATTTATGCCTTCAATGCAACAGTTATAGCCAGATAAATCATGTCAGGGTCCTCCTTTCCCAACTACTGCCTTACCCCTCAAAGGACCTCCATCTGCTTAGTGTATCTGGTGATGCAAAAGTCTGAAAACTTCATGCTTTATTATTCTGCTAAAGTCCACATTTTTTTCACTCCATCCTTAACCATCTGTAGCAGGAAATCTGATCTACTGTAAAGTCAGAATCAGCTGCAGTCAAAAATATGAGAACCCACTTTTCTCAACCGATTTTAGAGATACATGACATCATACAGAAACATCCACTGATCAAATTTCATCACCACAACCAGGGCCACAGTCACTGAATTAGCAGACACTGTTCCTGTTACCTGCAAAGACCATGAAGAAGTGATCTCGCTTTCTATTTTCATACCCAGTGTCTGCGACACATTCCACTGTTGGGAGTGCTACTCTTGCAGGCCTGCAATGTGTTTTTAAAAAGAGAGGTGATATTTATGCACTCTTTTCAATGTTTTTTGGGTCTGTAAGATGAAAATCAGTGCAAAACTGGAATGACCAGTACATTGAATCATATGTTGGGATTTTGCCTGGCATTTCTGTTAGAGAAACAAATGGGTTTTCTGCCTCCTACTCCCTTAACACAAGTCACTGAAGTGTTGCTAACAGGAATTAGCCTATATACTATTTTAGCCTTGAGATCTCCATATATATGTATATTTTTAGCCTAAGACGTATACCTCAATCAATGGTCTCCATGTAACAATCCCCAACTTCTTATTTGAACTTTGGAGCTGTTTATGGTATTGTCTCAGTTTTCTTCCCTAATGTTTTCTTTCTGTTTGGTGGATTTCAATTTTATCCAGAAATTGTGATGGGACCAATGGGTCAGCTGTCAAACGATAGCTTCCTGCTGTGAGCACCATTAAAAATTGACCATCTGGTGATGAAGAAATTTTGCTTGAGGCCAGGTGCAGATGCAGCAGAAAAATAAACACAGCCTGCAATAGTACTGGGAAAAGAGCCTGTTTTTGTGACATTTCTCTTAATTTGCTAACAAAGAGCACAAAATAAATGAAAATAACCAAATGGGAATATATGTGAAAGGCACAACAGTTTGAGAGGCCTAAAAACATGAGGAAGAAACTGAATTAACACTGCCCACATGGGACTGACTGCAGATGCCTTTCTATGTGGTAGAGTATTGGAGTCCTCTCTCCCATGAGTAGCTCCACTAAAATCAGTAAAGTTACTTATGTGAGCAGAGCATGAAGCATAAGACCCTGAGGCATAGATGAGGTTAATCTATGACAAAGGAAAATATTTTGGGTGCTCAGTCTCTACTTCAAATAAATGAGCTGTAGTCAGATATGCTGCAAAGTAGGGATGTAAGAAAAAAAACCTTTGTGTGACTGAAAGTGGGATGGTGGAGCCCAGAGGCTTCATGAAGGTGCAAGGCAAGGTGAATTTCTGCGTGCGCTGATAATAGCCTGCAGAAACCATTGAGGAATTAGGAATAGAGAGAATTCATTCCATGCAGACTCCTAGAATATAGTAATACAGTGATGTCAAAGCAAGCAGAAGAGAAATGAGACTTTCTGTGAGCTCATGTATGTGTGCTGTGGACTGCTGGATTTCTGTATTCTTTCGCTGTTGTACACTTTTGTTTACCCATGTGAGACAAACCACCAAAGTCAGAACTGCAGTTAGAAACTGTTGAAGGAGACAACCCCCTCAAGACAAGGAGAGTCACAGGTAAACAGACATTAATGATCATTATTCTGATCGGAGTTTTCCAAAGAATGGTTAGGAATATGTGTTTTGAGTTCTTTGGTAAAATCTCCAAGAGCAGCAGTTAATCACCAGCATGTGAATATAACTGAAGAAAATGCTATGTTTTCCAGACATTGACATAAGAGAACTGCAGCCTGAGGTGGGTGTGGGGATATCAGAGCTTCTGAATGCCAGAAGAAAACCATAAACCTTTGCCTTTTTGCTGCTCTGTGACTAAAGAGGCTTTCCATATTCTAACGTTCTTTTCCAGTAATTCTTTTCACATAGGATCTCTGTTGTTACCTGCAGAGGTGAAATTCCATGTGAAATTCATGCATTTCTGTCAGCATACCCAAAGAAGGCAAAGTAAACACATAATTAATGTAAATAATAGACCCAGGAAGCTTATTAGCACAATGCTTATTTATTCCCCCATTCTTCATGCTTTCCCAAAGGAAATGAAATAGGTTCTGAGTAAATAAAAAACATCTTGCAAACAGTTCCATGTGAATTACCTTGATAATATCATCCCAACCTTTGTAATCAGTATTGGTAATTGTATAAGCAAATTATTATATTTGAGCAGTGTTATTCAGGTCCTCAGGTACAAACATGAAAACCACAAGCAGCAATGGTCATTTGCCAGCAGAAACTAACACCATTTTAGAAATTAATTACTCTAGGTTACCCACTCTTTTCCAGAGGTGAGGTTTTCATATCAGGAATAAAGCACACTGGGTGTTGGGACTGCTTTTCCACTCCTGAAGAATCAGGGGGGGTTCAGTTTCAGACCTGGCAAGAAAGGATGTTTGACAAGTTGAATGATTATTTCCCTTTTTCAATCTTACTGAAGAACCCTGGAAATTATCCTTCAAAGTGTGCAGGGCAAAAGTGAGAGGGAGAAAGGGAAGAAGATGCTACAAAACAGGTGTACACCAAAATAATTCTGTGGAGTTGGATATTTATCAGTGATGTGGGATACGCAAACTGAAATCCTTGCTCAGGGTCAAAGCAAAGACTTAGATGTTGGAATTCATCACCCCAAATTCTTGGCTGTCTCTGTTAAATCTTCCCTTTTAGAAGGAAATGGCAGATCTGAGAACCAGCCAGTGGTTAGCCATTGATCTTCCCTCCTGTCACAGAGTACAGGAAATAAAGGAAAAGAAAATCAAGATTGTAAGACAAGGTGTTAGAAAATTTCTTTTTCTGTGCACGTTTCTATTAGAAAGAATCCCCTAAATTTCTGAGCAAAAAGGTTTTTACAGAAAGATCTTGGAAGGGATACTTATAGTATGAGAGAAAATACTTGAAGTGCAAGAGAGGATATTTCATCGATACTGGTAAGATACCATGTAGATAATTAAAATGAAAATTAATTATCTAAAAGTTATGCAAAAAGCAACAAATATCCTGTAAGCAAGATGGAGGGAAGTGGAAAGGACAAAAATAATTAGTTTGGCTTCCATATACAGAATCAACTCAGAAAAAAACCCACTAAAACTGTGAGAGATTTCTGAAGAATCTTTAAGTTAGAGGACTTTGTTTAAAATTGCAAGGAAGAAATCATAACAATACAGGGCTTCTGATTTGAACCTCAGAGATGACTTCAAAGTCATGAGAGCATTGCAGTGCGAGGGGAAAGAGAAAATTAGTTAGATACTAAAAGAAAATGGTAAAATGTCTTCCAACTATATAAATGAAAGAGAACAGCAGAAAAGAAGAAATGGGCTAGCACGCAGTGAGAAAGAGGTGAAAGATGAAAGAGAAAAGAGTAATTTGTAAATGAAAATCTAGGTAAGTACCTTGCTTCATTCTTCAGTAAGAAGGTTATGCTCTTATTCAATGATAATTCTGAGGAATTTCTTATTGACAATGAAACTTAAAATAAATATAATCTAAATGAATACAATCCAATCTATTTGCACCATTCACCTGAGCCTACCTCATCATGACACCTAATCTCATATCAAAGCTTCCCATATCTGTAGAGACTGTGTAAAACTGATTGTTGCCAACATTTTCTCTGAACTGAATGTAAGCCAGCGCTTAGTAAGGGGGAAATATTCATAAAGCATATCTTAAGAACTTTGCAAAAAGAGGTTAAGAAAAAAATCTGTTAAAGCAAATTGTGAATTGTGTTTCTGAGATCACGTTGGTAACTGAGTGGCTAGAGGGACAGAAACTTATTTCAGTGTAATTCATGTAGGCAACTGAACTTTCCAAAGAATCTTTGCTGGGATTGACCTTACTGATCATATCAGGCCTATATCCTGGACTAAGTATTGCTGGCAGAGCTACAGGTTCAGTGAAATAAAAATAAGTAAGAAGATAATTTCAAAATAACCTGATAAGCTATAACCTGGGTTTAGCCAAGGGTCTGTTAACAAAGTTTTGAGACTTTTCTGTCCAAAATATCAGCCACTTAACATAAAGGAGGCATAAATACAGAAAGCACAACAGAAGCCTTATCCTTTACCATAATCCTTTGACAGCCCTGAAGGTGGGTGTCCATTTGTTTAAAACAAAACACCCCTCAAGAGCCTCATTCTAAGTGTGGACTTCAGCACCTTGTCTGTGAGCAACACTGATAAACAGATATGAAAAGAGGCCTTGTCTCTAATAATTTGTTTTTCCTATGGCAATACTGTCTTTTTGAAGGTAGCCTTTTATTTAGTTTCAGGCAATATCTTCCTGTCCTAATAGTAAATGTACTCACTCTTTTTGGAGAGCACTTGCTGTTGTTCTTACTATATTATATATATGATGCCTTGCATAAGTCTTGGTGGCCAAAGCAAAAGGGGTGCCTTGTTCAGTGTATTGCAAATGAGCACGGTAGTGTGCTGATTTTGGCTCACTCACTTCCTATTCTGCCCTAACATTTGTAAACGAAACTCCTATTTTCAGATTTCCAAAGACAGTTCCAAAGTTATGTGACTCCTTTAATTATGGTTTGAAGTAGAGGCAAATGCATTCCAAGAAACCAACAATTACCTGCAACACGTTATTATAGTGAGACTTAGGGAGATCCGCAGGTTTTGTAAAACTCCATGCAACATAACTGAAGAAGAAACTGCTGAAGAAGGATCCAACTAGGTTGCAATAAAGAATTCTCAAAATACTATAGAGTCTTCTTTCAGTACCATAGTTGGTATAACAGAATTACAATTCAGCTGGAAATGTCATTTGAAAGCCTCACAAGGTGAATAAGGAGCATTTTTCATCAATGAAAAAAACTGTAATTATTTACTTTTAAGACTATCACATGTATATTTGTCAGCAATATTGCTTTTGACGTACTGAAAGATATTTTCAGCAGAGATACTGCAACAAAAAACCCTGAAAATTCAATAAGACATGTTTTCCTTACCAGGGTCATGTGGAATGGGTGTTCTGCAGAAGTTCCTGAAATAGGCGTCTATTGCACTGTAATTCATGTTTTGGCAACTGGGCTCATTGAACCTGATGATTCCTTCTTACTCTGTGCTTTCTTATACATACTGAGCACATTTGCTGATTCAGATGTCCCACGGTAGAGTTAATTACTCTAAAGATAGATGTTGACAACAAAGGAGTTTGTGTCTGAACTAGGCATCCTGCTGTAACTGTGAAAGGAGATCTAGTCAGTCATCTGGGGGTAGCATTTTGACATTGCACTGCAGCATGATATCAGGACATTATCACTCAGAATCAAAGTATGACGCTCTGACAAGACTATATCTGCAGTGGTTTTGAAATTGTCTACACCTTGGAAAGACTGTAAAGCAATTGTGATAGCTGACCAACAAAAACCCCAAAGCTGTGATGTCTGTAAAATCCCCTACCATTCCTGGGAAAACAAAATTCTAAGGTGAAAATATTTTTCCGACCCTTACACTGTGAATTCCACTGTTGCCAAGAGATAGATGATAACTCACACCTTGGTAATATGTGTAAAGCCTTCTCTGCTCTCAGGGCGCTTGGTAAGCAGCTTCTTTTCTTTTGTACATTATTCCTTCCCCAGATCCTGCTACTTCTGTTTTTGGTTATGCTTCTGTACTGTCAGCCTGAAATCAGTTCAGCAGCTGTCTCAGTCCTTGCTGCCCAAAACTCACACTATTTCTCTCCTTCTCTCTCTCTTTTTCTTTTTTTTTTAAAGGAATGTTGAAAAAAGCATTTTGAGTATTATTTTTAGCA
The DNA here is from genome assembly GCA_033439905.1 of Ceryle rudis. Classification (NCBI taxonomy): domain Eukaryota; kingdom Metazoa; phylum Chordata; class Aves; order Coraciiformes; family Cerylidae; genus Ceryle; species Ceryle rudis. The sequence goes on along the minus strand of JAAGNO010006586.1, from coordinate 69,142 downwards.
AAGTCTCCAGAGAAAGCTGCCATGTCACTCAAGCCTTCATATTTAAACCTGGGTATTTTTTTTCCAGGTTGCATAAAGTTGAAAGGAATATGCTGAACATGGGCTGCTGAAAAAAGGTCTTCTCAGCTCATGTGTCCTTAACAGGAGAGAAGATGAAGAAGGCATGTTAGCAAGCCAAGTAAAGCAATGGCCTACACTCAGTGTGGGATTTAAGGAAACATTTGAAAGGTAGAATGTCAGATCCATAAGTGTGCCATTCGCTCAAAATTTAAAATTTGGGCTACATACTTATTTTTTCAATACTTTCTTCAGCCCAAGATGGAGCCACCATAACACATAGGACAGAGTTCAACTCACCTAACTTGAGATTTTTTCAAAGTCAAATATGAACACAAGAATTTAGCACTTAAAAAGACACCGTTTGAGAGGGAGTATCTCAGATGCCTGTCCAAAGGGGAGTATTTTTCTAGCTTTTAGAAATTGGGGTTGATGAACCCCACTGATAATTCTTACGGATGATTTATGCATGGCACACATGTGAAGTGAGTTCAGTCTGACAGCTTTACAGCTACACCTAACCTGTCAACGCCAAATGTGACCTGTCCCATGGTACCTGCTGTCAATTTCTTCAGTGTCCATTACCGTAAGACAGAGGTGCTTCTCTCATGCCTCTGCTTCCAAAGTGTTTAAAAAAGAGGGAGCTGAACCTGGTGCTCCTGGTGCTTTACTGAACTGGAGAATGATGAACCTAATTGATCTGACGGTTATATGCCTGATCATCTCCAGTTAAACTTATTAACAAATCATTTAAACCTACTTTTTCATGTGACAACAACTTTTACAGGGTTAAATAGCAAGTCCACCCTCTGATGTTCATCTTCCCTATATGAATACATAAAGTGCTGCTATGTGATTGAAATTATGGCTTGTTTGTGTGTGTGTGTATCCAAAACAATGTACTCTGCATCCTTAGTTACAATAACTCTGCTATTATGATACTTAATAATTTATCTAAATAAAATCAGTTGATTTTTGGTTACTGAACCTTAAGAGAGAAAGATGGTAACAAAAAATATGAATGGTAGTTATCAGTATACCATGTTTAAGGTGACTCTAGTGATCTGAGAAGTTACATTATTGTCTTTAATGAGAGCTCTGAAAAGCTTCAGACACTAAAATTCAGACAGATTTAAATTTGTATATATGCAGTTACCTGCAGCCTTTTTGAGGTCAGAATAATTTGTTCACTATTATAATGTGGGGAACATTTTAATTCCTGTCTCGGAGAAAAGAGAACTTGCTTGCCAGCTTGTCACCTCTGCATCAACTTAAACATTCTAAATTGTCTAGCAAATTACATTAGAGATCATATTTTAGTGCCTAACTTATTTGGTCAAAATGTTTCACTATTATGTTTCCTTTACAGCATCATTTACAATCCAGCCTTGTACATTTTGCTATTTCATCTCACTACAAGAATGATTAACCTTTTCTTTACTACTTCTATGATTTTTTTGTCTAATGGCTCCAAGATATGCAGTAAATGAATTTCCAGGCTTTTCCTAAAGGTGCCCAAAGCCTGTCTTGAATCTTTTGTTAAACTTTTGCTGCTGTAAAGCACTTTCACATCTATTGATATTACTGCTCAGTGATTTTCTTCTACTAGTTCAGTTGTGTGCTTTGAGTAAATTCTTACAGAAAGAAGTGATGGTAATATTACACCAAAAATGATATTTCTATTGCTTCAAGAAGACTAAAATTTGCTAGGCTTCCTGAAGAGTGACTGATTTTCACTCTAATATGACTTGCAGTCCTAGCTTAGAAGGCTGATTTAAATCCAGCTAAAATCAATAAGACATTAGCACTTTACTGTTTCTCTTGACTCACTACCTAGAATAAGTGGTCCATGGTAAATATACCTGAAGCCACGGGTAGAAATCATATTTTTTTGTGTTATCAGTCTGCCTCAGTTCCATTGAAATTGCAAATTACAATCAAGTACAACCTGTTTTACCCTAAATCCACAGAGAAAGGTATCTTCATTAGGGTTTTCTTCAGCAAATAGGTATTCTTTAGAGCACTAATGCTGCAAATTAAATTAAATTAAATTGCTTCTATTTGCCTTGTTCCCTTGCCTGGCGGTAACTGCGTCACTATATGTGTCAAGCACAGAAGAAACCTGGAGACTGATAAAAAGGCAGAGACTCAGCTATAGGACAGACTGTGAACCTAGATATGGGAAGGCCTGTAAGCATTATACACTTAGGCGCTTTTTAGGCCATCCCATGAATATATCTTCTATGTCAGTTTTCCTGCAGATCTTTCAGACCAGGAGGTTCAATAATGCAATACATTTTATTGTTCAGTATTCTTCCATCAATAACTATAATTCACTGTACTATAAATTGGCAAGGACTGCTGTCCCCCTGAAATATGGTACTACTGGGGCATATATGAGGAAAGGCTGAGAGAGTTGGGGTTATTTAGCCTGGAGAAGAGAAGGCTACAGGGAGACCTCAAAGCATCCTTCAAGTACATAAAGAGGGCCTATCAGAAAGCTAGGGACAGTCTTTTTAGCAGGGCCTGTTGTGACAGGACAAGGGGTAATGGTTTTAAACTAAAAGAGGAGAAATTTAGACTAGATATAAGGAAGAAGTTTTTTACAATGAGGGTGGTAAAATACTGGAACATGTTGCCCAGAGAGGTGGTAGCTACCCCATCCCTAGAAATATTCAGTCAGGTTGGACTGGGGTTCTGGCAATCTGATCTAGTTAAAGATGTCCCTGCTCACTGCAGGGGGCTTGGACTAGGTGACCTTTAAAGGTCCCTTCCAACCTAAACCATTCTATGATTCTATGATATACTTTCATGTATATGATTCTATGATATACTGTGGAGATGTGCCAGATGGGCACACAGGAGTCTAAAAAATAAGACCTTAACAGAAAGAAGTTGCAAGGAACCTCTTTCTTAGGTGGTAAGACTGTGACTGTGGAGCTCTGCACAAGCCATTCCACCTTCTGAAGGGAGGGGAAATGAGTTGATGCACCTGGTATTTGGATTAAAGATGAATGAGCAGGGTCCCTCCTCTCAGTGCTCCTTGCACAAACTGCAGCCAGAGACACTGTGTGAGTGGGGATGCAGTTCACATTTGTTGCTTTTTGAAAACTTCAGCACCTTTTACTCCCAGAGTAACTTCACCTCTTACAGCATGGGAGGGCCATTGATTTCACTGTAGATAGACAGAGGATTTTGTTTTCCCAGACATAATCTTGCATTTTTCAGGCACACTAAAAATCATTTGAATCAGAGATTGAAAGAAATGAAACCTAGAGGCAGTTGTGCAAATATCTATGTTTTAAACTTCTTTGTATTCTCTCAACAGGCCAATGTCTCTGCATTTGCTTCATTTTATATGAAACTGATGAAATTCATATGTAGCTCCTCCAGTTAGGTAAGTATTTCCATGAATGCAACAGTAATTGAATTCAGCTATTGGCAGAAATGTAGAAAGTGAAATGCTGCCAAAATAACCAACTTTGCTACGCTGCAAGTGTAGCCTGTCACAGTTTGAAAGCCCGTGCAATAGCTTTGTATTTCACAGCTTTAAAAATGCTTTAGTTTTAGACGGAGACGATCATTCGTTTCCTGTTTTATACACATTCATTGTGCATATCAGTGCTCCCTATAGCAGTTCCAGAACTGCCTGTCTTCAGTGCTAGCCTAGCGTAGTCTATAGACCATTTAGCATAGAAGTTAGTGCAGTGCCTATAAAGCAAAGCCACCAGCAAAATCAAACTAACATCTAATTTAGAGATGTGACTTTTTTCTAATGCAGACAGACCTACATGGAAAATATCTCCCAAGTGCTTTGCTGAAGCAAGGCAATGATCTGTGGGATGAAGATGACAGGGAATTATCTGAAATTAAAAAAATGCTAGCTGAGGTAAGAGAAGTGACGTGGCTGTCAGTAAAAACAGCTATTTAGGATCAACCAGAGGAGTTCAAGCCTTAACCTCAACACGCCAAAAAAAGCTCTTCTAAATGATAGTGTGGGAATTCCAAATAGACTTTGGCCAGTTTGCTCAGATGTCACCAGACCTCAGTGTGAGGCATGACAATTAGGCTCACCAAATAAATGGCAGCAGTGAGGAGCTTCCTCTTGTTCAAACCTTTCTTCTTCTGTGCCTGAGTAAGGGGCCTGTTTCAGTCAGCCCATCTTCATATGTGTGTTGCTTCACTCTTGCAACAAGGTAGGATGATTCATGTGTATGCAGTGCCTGTATTGTAACAGTATCTTGTAGCTGGTTTACCAGAAGCCTTAAGGAGCTCCTTTTTTTAATTTGTCAGCAGGAAATAGGGTACGTACCTTATGTGAACCCACTAATTCCAAGCCAAGGATTTATATTGATTCCTTTGTTGTGCAGCTTCTGCAGCAAAACCAGAGTTTCCCTTTATGATTTAAAACCCAAGTAATTAGTCACAAGTAATAGGAAGGAGGGCGGACTCCCTCCTTTTGGCATCATTTTTTAAAAAGGGTGCTCAATAGGGCTGTCTTTCCATTTTCTCTCTCCAGAGAATATACATTCAAGTAATTGAAATATAATTTAAAGATTGAAGGGTTTATGTGAGCTTTAAGAACAATAATAATAGATGGAAAGCAAAAGAGATAGAAATAGAGAAGCTGAATCTAATTGAAGCAGACTTTAAGAGCAATGTATTCTCCTACAGCTTCTCTGGTAGAAGGAAACTGAAATCATTTGGAATCCAGAAAAGGTGTAAAAGAGAAAAATAGCTCTGTTTCATGCTCCTACTGTTGCCTGCTTCTAAGAAGTGGTTAAATTTTTAATCCAATGCCTCGAAACTAAGGTAAGAGCTGATTTTTCCTTGAAGGCAAGCAAGGACCGAGTATTGATCTCTTGACTCTGGTTATAAGGATGTATCACTTACGTGCCATGCTTGAACTTTACTTAGAGATATTGTATGACAATTATTTCTCTTCATTATTTTGGCCCATATTCCACGTATGTAGTGTCAGTCAGAATGATCTTCATCTGAATTGCATAGTCCTATAAATACATGTGTGCCCATACCTATAATTATGCGGGTGGATGTCTGCTTTGTGCTGGTCCCTACTGAATAGACTATGGAACAGTCCCTTTTCCATAGGTGACTGTATTTAAGGACGTTAGGAAAAGAAAAACATCTTTGATAACAAACACTGAACCTTCACAGGAAGAACTGTGAACTGATTTCTTGTCCATCCAAAATTAACTAACTAGGTAAGAAGCAGGAAGGCCATGAAGTCTAAATAAACTATTCAAAGCTGAAATAATGACTGTGCCAGAAACAGGTAAATTGATGGGCCAGAATGTTTCCTGTGCTGTAAGAATGTCTAGAATCCGAACAGAACATTAAATTTAAAATTACTTTGCTGCTAATTATTGCAATTTACCACATTTTGAGTATGTGGTCAATCTTTTCTTTCCAAGACTCCCTGGCTGCTGCTTACTTAGCCACTCATATTTTCTTTTCACCATTCCCCAGCAAGAGGCACACAGCAGAGAGAGCTACTACAGGAGCAGACAGACTGCAAAGTGACTGAGTGCCACACTCACTCTCTCTGAGCTCTAGCACGCTCTCCACTGCAGAGTTTCTACAGGGAAAAATGTTGCTGATTGCAAGACAAACAGACCCTTGCAAAATAGGTTTGATTCTTATAGGAAAGAAGAGCTTTCAGACGAGGAGGGGAGTGGAGAGAAATCCAGGTTACAACTACCTTTCCTCCCATACCTGACCAATTCTACATTCATGATGTCTACTTCAAGTTTTGTTGGTTTAGGTCTGTACCAAGACAGATTTTTTTTTAAATTTCCTCCTTAGTAGACTGCTGGATTTGGCATTTATTCAGGGTAAGGGCCCACCCAATCAGCCTGCTGGGATTTTCCCAATGAAAACACCTCTCTGCTGCAAGCCTGTAATCACTTGAAGTGAGTACATGGCTGAGGAAGCAGGAGGACAAAGGAATTCCTCCAGATTTTCCCTTTTTCAGCTTTTCATTAAACTACACCTCTGTGTGCTCTGTTTCTTCAAACATTTCTGTTTCAAACAGTAGGAGGCTGGTTGTGTGTGTCATTGTGTGTGAAGTTGTCCATTTTCCCTTTTATTAGCAGAAAAAACATTACTCTCTTCGTGGTCCTCATCCCACACAGAAATGTGTGGCTGAGAAGTTAATCCACAACTGGGAGCTGTATGGCCAGCACATTCCTCCAGGGCACAAAGGGGCCGAGAAGAAGCCACGAATTGGACGCCAAGTAGCAAAATAGAAAATTAAAAAAAAAAAAAGAAAAAAGGGTGCCAGAGCTGTGCAGACAGAATTTGGAGCTATTTTCCCTATACAATTATTTCTTCCCTGCTTCCAGGCTATCTTCTTCCCAGGGGCTGGGACTGCTCATCAGAGCCCATGACCACACTGGTCCTGGTGGCCACGATGGTGCCGGTGGCTGGCCAGATGCTAAAGCCATGCCTGGACAGAAGTGGGGATCACCAAGAGGAGTTAGTCCTGCTTCACCCAGATTTTCCTAATTTCTTTCACTGTCCTTAGAATGAGGTGAAGAAAAACTACACAGCTCAGTAACTGCCTAGTTGGGCTCCTCCCTCTGTCCCTCCTTTTTTTTTTGGTGTACAGCCCACTGACTACGTGGACACTGTGGAGGAGAGCCAGGGCAAGAGACACAGAAAGCACATCCTATGTCAGAGCTCTTCTTCCTTTTCATAAAGCTATCCTGGCTCTTGTGACTCTTCTCACAGCTCCACATTTACCAGAGGAAGAGAGACAATTTAAGGAATAAAGCTTCAAATAAACATTTTTCACACTGAAGCTGTAGTGATTGCCCACATCTTCAACCTCAAATAATTTCAGCTTGTATGTGTGGCAGGAACATTTTCATAACATCATTCTACATTTCTCCATTAACCCACAATCCTTCAGACAATATTTTTGAGAAACAGAGATCATATCCCAGTGCTGAGATAATTGATACATAGCTTCATATAGTTCAGTTTACCTGGTGAGGGATGCCTTGGGAACCAGCATGGCCCTTAATCATAAACACACATATCTCTTTGAAAGTTTTTATGTAGCAGTTGTCTTGTATTTTTAATTGTTACTAGCTGTTCTTCTGGCTGAGTCTCATCACCAAAAACTGTATGTGCTGCATGCTGGAGTGAGAAATGCATGTAATGTGCATAAGAATCTCAGAGTGCTTGGAAATTGTATTTGGAAAAGCAGAGTATGAGTGGGAGTGGACTGTGGATGACTGTGGGGCATGAATCTGTGACGAGAGGATTATGCCAAGATTTTATTGGTGTGGTGTGGAAGCACAACTGAGCCCTCCAGCCTGCTGATTTGTCAGAATGGGGGTTATTGTCTTCAGGAGGTTTTGTGAAATATTTAAAGGATGTAAGAAGGTGCCATGAAGGAAGAACAGTGTAATGGTTTGGCAAGTATCACAGAGAGAATTGATAATGTGCTATCAGACACAGGGGTCTTTTGGTGCAACTCTGGGGTTATCAGCAGGTCCTGGGGAAAAAAAAAATCTTTCTTAGAAATTGTGAGAAAAGGCAACAGCAGGTTCAGGGAAGGAAAGCTGTTTCAAAATATCATATACTCTCTATCTCTGTAGGATATCCCTGAAGCAGTGAAAAATCAGAAGCACTCAGCTCTCTAGCTACAGCTGCTCAGTTTCTTCTGGGAGAATAAAGTCAGCAGGATACATGCATCAGGGACACGCTTTGGTCTAACATAAGCAGAATTTGCTTCTCAAACTCACTTCTCAAAGTGAATTTGGGATTTAGGGCCACCTAATTTTCTTAAAGGATTCCTGCTATTGTTGGTGGAATTATGTGACCTTTCTGCTCTGAAATCCTCCTGCAGCTCTTCCTCCATCCTTATCCCAGTCACTTCTCTTTGTAGCTGGGGTAAACAACCTCAGGGAGCACTCATATATGAAGAGACTGATGGCTTTTCCACTGGGGAGTGGGACACCCATACCAAATGGATCCAGCCCTTGAAGAGGTCCTAAACACCTTAAGCTATTACAAGGAAAGGGGAGGAAGGGCTGGATGAAATTCCCTGGGCAGATAAATACAGAGTATAACTAATTAAATGCTTGAGAAAAGCAAGAAAGTGAGAGAGCACATAATAGAGATAACAGAACTCAAAATTAGAAGAGTAGGTGGTGGAAAGGAAGAGAAAATGCTGGAAAAATGCAGAGGCCAGTATTGGGGGAGACCAGCTACATTACAGAGTTGCTCCTGGGAAGTCAGCCAGAGTATCTCTGTAGGAGTCTTCATCTGTCTCTCTGACTGCAAAACAGTGCTAAGGCCTCACAGAGCATCCAGTTAATGAGCTTAACCAGTGGTAATGGTAACATCGACTCAGATACCATCAGATATCATCAAATTAGTTCCCCTAGACTGTGTCAGAATGGAAGTTACTGGATGGAGATTCAGAGTTCTCCATCTCCTTCCCTTTAAAGTCTGATGGCTTTCATTAACCCCAAATTATCCCTAGCATTTTATATTTTTCTTTATACTTCAAGGGCACTCTCAGCTACTTTCTAAAACAATTCTTTTTACTTTTCTAATAATATCCCTCCCTCAAATTTTTAGTTATTTTTATACCAATTTTTCTGAGCTTTGGGAAATCAGAGAGATCATGTAAATGAATCTATTGTTCAGGACCACTGCTGTCATTCTTCCTTAGAAGAAGATCCTGCTGACCTCCACTGGACTTTTACCTGAAAGGGATGAAGAATGTGCATGAACAAATTGGCCGAAGAAGCCACAGAGTGGTCTCACTGGTGAAATGATCCAGAGCTGGCAGGCACCTGAGATACACACTGCAAATAACAGCTCATAGACTGAAGACCTGTGCTTTATTCTTGTTAGAGCCTTGGGGCAAGTCAGGATGCAAAAACAGCCTGTCAAGCCTAGATTCAAGAAAAGGGCACCAAAATTTTCAGTTCCTAAGTTTTCCTAACCTATAAAAATTGGGACACATTCCTAAAGAATTTTGATATCTCTAGAGTACTGCTGCAAAATAGAAATACTATTCAAATAAGTTTTGAGTTGAGCCTTTGACACAAATCAGAACATTTTGACTTTTATTTATTTTTTAGTGAAAATTTTGCTGATTTTCAACATAGACCAATCAGCTGATTCTTGAAGGATTTTTTTCATTTATTTCTAAATACCACATACTTATTTTAATACTGTATCATCATGAGGCAGTTCAGCTGGTAGGACCAGCAGGATGGTACAGTGTACTGGGTCCTCTCAGATGCTGGAGAGCACTTTGCAAGTATTACAGTATTACAACCATGAGGCCTTTCATCATTCAACAGGTTTCTGTTGAACATTCATCTCCAGATAAAATAATGAGAGCTGACAGAAAGAAAATGCCATTAAAACCAGGACATTACAATACAGAGATGCAGGTATGTGTCTTCTGGAGACCAATAGCTGTAACATCCTGGGAGTGCACAGCCAGAGGCAACATCTAAGCTCAAATTGTGTTGAAGCCTGTGGCAAGTCCTGGTGCATGGTACCCTTCTTTCCTGGTCCTTCTGATCCTGTTTGCAGGCTACTGCTCCTGTTGCAAGGTAGGGTGAAGGCTGCTGAACATCATTCTGTCAGGCACAGGGGTGCCTCTGTGCTCAGACTGTACGTCACCCCTTCCTCTCATGGCTGGCACTTCTCAGAATGGAGCCTAAGCCTCCTAGTCTGACTTTCATGCTGCCACTCCACCTCTACTTTTCTCCCTACAGTCAAATCCTCCAAGCCTCTGAATGTCATTCCCTTGCCTGTGATGCCTGACCCCCTCCCTGAATGACCAAGTCAGTCTTTTTTCATTCCCTCCATTTCACAGATCCTGGTGATGAGGATCCAGCAGTCCCCTGGATTGGAAGAAATGACTGTGTCAAAATTTAGTAGGTACCTTGAGGCAAATTTCAGGTTACATCTGATTTACCCCAAAATATGTCTGTCTAAATTTTGTGTAGGGTGTGTTGGCATATGTTTGTGTTTGTGTCACTGTGTGTGGTGCATGCTTGTATGAATATGGGAGACAAAGAGCTGAGCACCTCTGGAAGGTGTTTGTTTTGAGACACCATATTGTCTACTGTATGTTAATAAAATCTATAAAAATAAGCCTACAGATACTGGTTCTGTTCTTAATGAGTCTACCAATTTCCCTGGAAGAGAAAAAATATCTATAGATATACATAAAAACATCCATGTTTTCACAGGCAATATGTGTGAGACTGTGTTTGCACTGCAGCATTTGTATGTTCTAAACAGCTGCAGACAGTGGTGCACTTAAACACCAAATGTAGATTTAGTGGATAAAGACTTGATATGAGTATGTGAACACCTGCCAACTCTAATAAACATTAATCCTTGTTGTTTGACCTTGTCTGGCTTACATGTTCTTACTGAAATGCCATGCACCACCCCAGCTTCAGCTGTAGTTCATCATCTTGCTTCCCACTTGAAATTCCTGTGCTGGATTGGAGATACACAGTCTTTAAGTGTCTTCTCCTCAGCCTTCCCAGTCTCCTACACAACGTACAGTGAGGTCAACCTAAAGAGCAACCAAACTATCCTTAACCAGAATGTGCAGGGTGCTGTGCCTTCTAACTGCTTTCTGAATGATCATGAGAAATCAGAGATGTTCAATAGCAGGACAACCAGGACTAGGGTAAGGCAGATGTGAGAATCCAACATAGGGAATAATCATCAATCTTGAAGGGTCAGGAATTACCCTTAGCAGAGTGTGATGATGGAGGCATGATTCAGGAAATAAAGGTGTGAAGGACAGCTTGTTAGGAAATAATGACCTGACAGAAGGCATGAGCAGTGTGCAGAGAAGTCTTTTGCTGAAGAGAGTTTCAGTCAGTGTGAGAGGAAATAATCAGAGGAAGAGTGAGCTGGGCAAAGGAAGAAACAGGTTAGTTTCAACATAAAAAATGCTGTATGTAATACTACCAAAATTGTCACCTGAGGAAGGTCTCCCAGATGCAGGTTATTATTTGTAACTGTGCTGTTTGTGAAGACAGGTCATACAAGGGGTGACAGGGTATGGCCTATAATCTCCAGTTCTCAAGAGGCAGAAACGTAATACAGACCAAAGCAGTTTGTCCTCTCCCAAATTCAGAGGAACCTTCCTGTTCGTTAGGAAACCTCAGTTGTTGTTGATACCTCTCCTGCTCAAGGTGCCCACCACCTTTGGATGAGGTTTGTGTCTCGGATGTCCCAGCTGTGATCACTGTGCCACCAGCAAGGCCACAGATGCTGTGGCAAAACGGCACAGCTCTTTCCAGGCGAGGCTCTCCTCTTCCTGTGGGACTTGTGTCAAACTCATTCATGCTGGCCACAGCCTGCACCTGAGGAAATCGAAATTTTGGAGCCAGCTCTCATGGCTGGTGCCCAGTCCTCCCTTTCAGGTAGAGGAACACCAGTGTGTCCACAGTGGGAGGGGGCTGGTTTTGCACAGGAGGGATACAGGCAGACAGAGAGGCAGGAAAGCAGGAGAGGGACAGGGTGCGGGGACTGACAGCATTGTTTGTCCTGCTCTGAGTTCTTGATGCTCACACAGTATGGGAAGAAAAGTATCTCTCTTCATTCTGTGACTCCCATCACTCCCAAGCAAGCTAAAAGGGGACTTGCTTTCATAGCCAATGTTTTTCTTTAACTGATAACATCAGCTGGATCCTTGTATGATTTGCAGGTTCTGGCTCTTTTGCTTCCTCAGTAGCAAGGCAGCAGACTTTCCCACCTTTTTGCAGGCTCCTCCTGCCTGTTTTTTCCTTTGATTTTGATAGTGACCCATTTAGCTTGATGGACTCACTTCCAGAAAGCTTCATTAAGGGTTGACTTAGGATACCTATTCCTCATTAACCCTTTAAAGACATTTAAAGTGTCCACAACACATAATGCAGCTGAAATCAAGCATGGCTTTGAATGGAATATGTATCTGATTATTATAAGGACTATAGCTTTGAAAAATAACAGTTTTTCCTAACTTCTCATATGGTAAAAAACTGTTGATACTAGAAAAAAAAGTTTTGTAAATCTTGAGTGGGACATCCGCAAATAAATCTGACTTGAAAACATGGCCCAAAGGCTATCTGCACATCAAATTAGGCTCCATGGATTAATTCTAAAAGTAAGATGGAGAACCACTGCTTTCTTGAATAAACCCTTACTTTGTGCAGCACACTTTCAAACTTACTCCTCTGAGTGGAAAAAAACCTAGCATACCATTATTTTCAAAACCTCTCAACTATATTTTTATATTCTCTTTTTCATCTAGTCTTTTTCAGTATAAAAACCACTCTGTATTACAGGGTGTATCCAAATTCAGAGAAAAATGTTTGGCCAATTGTTTTTGAGGAACTTTCCAAAGGATTGTGCTGCTCTGGTTAGAAGACTGAGAGTGCCACGTCGCTCCCTAGTTTTAAAGGCTGAGAAAACCATCACGGTTACTTTTGCAGATCTTGATGTGGTTCTGGGTGGTAACTTTCGACGGCCAACATTGTTTTTTTCCCTTGGCTGCAAGGACATGCCATAATTGAACTTGCTGTGTCAACTACGGTGCATTCTAAAGTGTAAAACTGGATCACAGGGACCATCTAGTGTTCACAGCCTGCACCCGCCACGGCAGCAATGCTTTTATCTGCATAACAAAATGGTTAATGTTCTGCAGCCTACTGGCTATAAATACCTCTACTTATGTTTTATTTGTTTTGTTGGGTTTGGTTTTTTTCTTAATCTTTGAGGCTTAAAAAGCCAGTGGGTGTCCCATTTGAGAAAGGAGCCACTCGCCAAGACCGGTTCCAGTGCAAGTCAGTCCACACTGGGAAGGGGAATCACAGTGAAAAGGGCCATCAAGGAGCTCTTTGGAGGATTTTTGAAGCCAGGAAAGGCGAGACAGCGGCTCAGCTGTGCCGGGGCCTGGCAGTTTGTGGGCAGCTGCTGAGGCAACCCAGGAAGAGCCAGCACTGCTAGCGGCAGAACTGGTGCAAATACACCAACGGTCACTCGTGGAGACCACACATCCTCCCTCATAAAAGATGCCCTTTGGAAGCCCACTAAGCAAATGAGTGCCAGGTGGGCATCACCTGGGAGCACCAGCTCAAGGGTTGGCTCCCTGGGAGGGTGAACAGTCTGGGCAATCAGGGCAAGGCAGTTGGTGCTGAAAGCCTGCCATGGCAACCACTTAGCAGCAGACCATAGCATCCCGGAGCACTGCATCCACCAGCTTGGACACAGCTTTCCAAGTGGAGATCTGGGAACACGCTGACACCCAGGCATTGAGCTGCAGGCTGTGCCTGGCTCTTATGCTGGTGTTGGCTGACAGTGGTGAACATGCCTGTGGGAGGTGTGTCCAGGTAGAGGAGCTCCTTCACATAGTGGTGGAGCTCCAGGAGGACATAAGCAGGTGGAGAACTATCAGAGATAGATCACTGGAGTCACCCCCTGCCCTCCCTGAAACAAACCCACCAGGCAGGCAGAGATCCAGATATGGAGGACTCCCTGTCCTCTATTTGCATGGCTGAATGTGGTGATTTAGTGTACGGGGGCAATGGTGGCAAGGTCCTGCCTGATGTGGCAGGTATGTCTCCCCCATAGCCCCCCCCAGATGCCCTTGCAAAAAAGGTATGGGGCCCTGCAGGAGGAACCGACTAATAACAAGGAAGATGGTTCACCCAGGTCAGAAATGCCACCAAGGCTCAGTCACTCTAGATCATAGATCAAAACAGATTCTGTAAAGAAGAACAGATGCATCACTGTTGTGGGTGATTCCTTCCTGAGGGGTGTAGAGGGCTCAGTATGCAGATTGTATCTGGTTCATAGGGAAATCTGCTTCCTCCCTGGGGCTTGGATAAAGGATGTAACAAAAAAACTTCCCACCCTGCTGAGGCCTTCAAATTATTACCCACTTTTGGTTTTTCAGGTGTGGAGTGATGATGTGGCCACAGGAAGTCCAAAAACAATTAATAAAGACTTGAGGACCTTGAGGCATCTGGTCAAAGGATCAGGAGCACAAATTGTGTTCTCCTCCATCCCTCCAGTCGCAGGGATTGATGAGCGAGTTAACAGGAAAAGTCAATTCCTGGCTCCAAGTCTGGTGTTATCTGCAGGGCTTTTACTTTTTCCATCATGGGTTGGTATACACAGCACCAGGCCTGCTGGTAACAGATGGGATCCACCTGTATCAGAGGAGGAAAAGGATCATGTGGCAAGAATTAGCAGGGCTTATTGAAATTGCTTTAAACTAGACTGGAAAGGGATATAACTCAAGGTGCTAGAGGTAAGGCCAGGGGAAGCATAATCAGGCCCAGTCAGCATGGGTTTATAAAAGGCAGGTCCTGCTTTACTTATCTGATCTTCTATAACATGGTCACCCACTTAGCGGACGAGGGAAAGGCTATGAGTGTTGTCTATGTGGACTTGAGTAAAGCCTTTGACACCATTACCCACAGCATACTCCTGGAGAAACTGGCTGCTCATGGCCTGGATATGTGTACACTTTGCTAGGTAAAAACAGGGCTGGATGGTTGGCCCAAAGAGTACAGTGAATGGAGTTAAATCCAGTTGGTGGCTGGTCACAAATGTTGTTTCCCAGGGCTTGGTACTGGGGCCAGTCCGGTTTAACCACTTTATCAATGGCCTGGATGAGGGGATCAAGGGCACCCTCAGCAAGTTTGCAGATGACACCAAGTTAGGTGGGATATTTTCTCCACTGAAAGGGTTATCAAACATTGGAATGGCTTGCCCAGGGCAGTGGTGGAGTCACCATCCCTAGAAATATTTAAGAAGCATGTAGATGTAGTGCTTAGGGATATGGTTTAGTCAAGGACTTGTCAGTGTTAGGATAAGGATTGCTCTCAATAACCTTAAAGTTCTTTTCCAGTCAAGGCAATTCTGTGATTCTGTGTGTGGGGAGCAGCGTTGGTGCAGTGCCGTGCTCCCCTCGGCATGCCTTTTGCATCCCCAGGGTCCCTGGAGCTGGAGACTTTGTGGCTTTCTGAACTCTAACCCTAATAGAGATTATCTCCATTTTTCGAGATAACCCCCAGATACAACACCCCTCTTCTAAGTTACTTCAGCTTTCAGCTCATAAAACTCACTCTTTTCCCTCTTATATACCTCAAATTTTTCCTCCAAAATGCTCATCCTGTCTCCTAGAGATTTTTTGTAACCTAAAGTATTGAACATTCACCCCTTCAAAATAAGTAATTTTACTTACTTTGTGACATACATGCTCACACTGCTAGACGCACAACATCCCAGAAGAGGGAGACAGACCTGTGCTGCCAATACCTGGGGAGCCAGCCCTACTCCTGGGCAGGAGAGAGCCTCATACCTGCCCCTGGGCTGTGTGACGGTCACAGGGGCCTCAACACACCCAGGGCCTTCACGCGTGGCCAAGGGTCAAATGCTGTGACACACCCCGGGCAACTCCCAAGGGTCATGCTGGCCAGGCTTCCAGCAGGAAGAAAGCCACTGCCGGGGAAAGAGCCCCATCCTGCTTACAGGGGGACCTTGTGGTCCAGAGAGCTCCTTTTCCCCCCTGGGGGTGGAGACAGTGGCTCTCACACAGTGGCTCTCACCCTCCTCATAGGGTTGCCACTCTTTCTAGACAGCCAAAGGAGCAAGACAGCAAAAGGCCAAGGACAGCAAAAGCAAAGACCGAGCCCTGGCTACAGGGAGGTTGCTCAGCAAAAGCAAAGCTGTCCAGGGGACCCCAAAGGCTTGCTCGGGCAGCTACAGAAGGGAAAACCTTGAGCATTGAGTCAGTCAGTGTGCTTTGAATAACGGGGTGGTAATTGAGTACCCCATCCTCACTTCTCTCTCAGCACAGCAAGTGAGAAAAGGGATTTTGCAGAGGCTTTGAAGACCAGGCTGACAAGGGTGAGATTATATTGCGGCTTCATGGGCAAGGTGGTGAGCTATCTAACAATACCAGCTTCAGAATACTTGAGCATTCAGTTTCCAATACTCAAAAACCTCAAGAAAACCCCCTGAGCAAGGCAAAGCAGGACTCTCATAGCCAAGTCATGAGTTATCGTTTCTCAAGGATCTTGGCACTCTTGCAAGTTAGAGCTGATGTTTAGTGGAACTGAAAGCTCACTCTTAAGCCTTGGGTGTCTGCTTCTGGGTTGGAGATACAGTGCCAACATGAAATGCTGAATCAGTGTAAGTACACTCTACTGATTCAGGGTAGATCCAGCCAAGGAGCATCTCAGTGCTGTGAAGTGCTTCCCTTCCATCCCCAGATTAGACTCTGCATGCCCCAGGACCATTTATATTGCCTGACAAACCTGGTCCAGAGAGCAGACCACACAGACTCAGAGCAGCTCCCCCCCCCCAAGTCTTACCCAACAAGGGGAAGATTTATTATCATGGTATGTTCCTATGTTAAATTACAGGCCAGGCCAGCCTTCCTTTAGCAGCCCTCTCACCTTCCC
The DNA here is from genome assembly GCA_033439905.1 of Ceryle rudis. Lineage (NCBI taxonomy): Eukaryota > Metazoa > Chordata > Aves > Coraciiformes > Cerylidae > Ceryle > Ceryle rudis. The sequence goes on along the minus strand of JAAGNO010006586.1, from coordinate 52,604 downwards.
TGAGGCCCCCAAAGGTATCCTGAGCTAGAACAACACAAAGAGAGAAGAAAACAACAGTGGCCCCTCCCAGCTGCTTGGGCCAGCAGCTGCCTGGGAAAGTGAACCCCAGCCAAACCCAAGACACCAAGCTAAGATAAGCCTGAAGCACCATCCCTTTGTACCCCTTCCCTGAGCTACTGGACTTTCCTGCTCGGGCACAGTTTATTCTGTTATTACAACACTCCCTGGAGCACCCAGACTCATTGACCCTCCCTCAGCATCATAACTATTAACTCAGAGCTAGAAAAAACTTGATGAATATCCTACCCACCCTAGGTAACCACTTAAGTAAAAAGTAAATTCATTTATGAAGTCCACAACCCCAGAAGATACTTCATGAACTCTTACTGTTTCTGAAAACATTTACACCCAACCTCCAGCCCAATACCTGTTGCTACCTGTTTTTCTCTGAAGCTGTAATCCTAAATGTATTGGGGACCCTTCCAGCATCTCTTCACTCCCTCACACCAGACTGCAGTACAAACAGAAGCTTCTGCTCACTCCTGGGAAGGTACTTACAGGGATTGCACCTGCATTCCTGAGGTGCTGGGGACGGAAACCCTCACTGGCTGCAATTGGGGGTGTGGCTTAGACTGATTTCTTGAGTAAATCCATTATCCATATATCATTCTGGAGTTGAATTCTAAACAAAACATTTTAGGCCCTTGACATGAAAAAATACTGTCACTGTGTAGTGTATGACCAGGAAGTTATTGATATTTTTCAGTGGTCTTGGTGGTTTTTTTTTTTGAAAAACAACTTATCAGGAAGATCCCCTTCTCTACCCTTCCTGTGCAATAGTAGGAAAAAAATGTGGAACAAAGATTTGTACTATCTATTTCTAGCTCTGCTTCTGAAGCCTGTATCCTGAATCTCCCTGCAACGGGATTTGTACTTCTCACTGCCTTGAAATTCCTGGATACAAAGCACTGTCCAGTCTGAGTATCACCGTATTGCTATTCAAGTTCTTGTGCTGGCTTAGAAACCTTTTGAACAGGTATGTTTCTCAGCTTTTTATTGCAAGGATAAAGTAAATCATTCAACCTCAATTACTGTGTTTATTTACGTAGTTTATTACTATATGTAGGTACATATAAACTATGTTAATTTACATACTTCTTCACTATGCAAACATTGGAGGTGTTGTGATTAGTCATAACATGAAGCATCATTTTACTCTTTCCATAGGACAGATTTTTTTTTTAATGTTGTGATTTATTTATTTATTTATTTATGTTGTGAATCTTTATTTTGAAGAGATTCACATTTCAGTTAAAAAGTGTGTTGGGTAAGATACTCGAAAAAGCAATGTTTAGGATCATGACATAATCCAGACTAAGGCTAGGAAATAGTAGAAAAAATATATTTCTCAAAATACACGTCACTGAAATCCATGCAGCTGTTACCCGGGGAAAATATGCATGTTTCTGTGCACCTTATTCAATAAGATTCCTTTTCTTTCTTGCCATTTCTTAACTTGAAGGCAGTACTTACAAGTATTTCTGAAGTCACACATTAGTAAACTCAAAAAAAAAAACCCCAAAGAACAAGTTATTTACAACAAGAAAAAACAGAAAGTAATTTTGGTGAAAATCAGAGGCAGGGACAGAGAGAATGTCAAAATGGGAAAGACAGGGAAAGAAAACCGTGTACCATCAGAGGAAAACATTTTTACTGTAATGATGCATGCACACAGACACATGGGAAGGCTCTACTTACACACAAATACACAGTTAACTAAAAGGGAATTTATTAAGCATCACAAACAATGTAATATGCTGTACATTGCAAGAATAGTAAATAAATGTTAGAAACCAAACCATGGACAGTCACAGCTGTCCTTTTGTCTGAGCTTTTTTTCTGGAATTGGTGTTTGTCTAGGATTAATCTGTGATACAGCAAGGATTATTTGCAATATAAACTATGCATTTCATAGACTCTAATTCTAATTTAGCATTGGGAGACTTATTTTACCAGTCACAACTGAACATCACAGCTGAATACAAAGCACTGTATAGATATAATCTATTCATATTTAGCTCTTCAGATTAGAAGAATTATTGTAAATATATTGACAGCAATCGCAATAGTCTCACAGATACTTAGCAGCTGCAAAGCACTGAGATTTGTAGGGAAATTAAAGTTATTTTTATAGTTGCAGCTCTATAATTACCTGATATGGTCTTGGCATTATATGGAGGTCATTCTTTACAGAGTAGATGCAAGAAAAACTCTAACTACACCTTAACTCTTAATTCTGTCATGTTATACTTTGATAATTTATAATTTCATTCATGTTAGTACTCTGTGTTTAGGACAGTTAACTATTCAACATTGCTACTTTAGAGCTTTTTTCTTTCTCAGTTCTTTGGAAATGGCTAGTTGTGCTTTTATTGCAACTCAGCTGAATTAGTGAAATTCTCTGTTGATGGCTGGGCTGCACATATTTTCCATAAACTCCAAATTGTTCATAATGTGTTGCCATAGGCAGTTCTGTAAAATCATAATTTAGTTTCAGTAAACTCTGTTCAAAACATTGAAAATCCCACATAAGAATTTCCTAACTGATCTTAAAACACCCTATATTCATATGCTTATAGAATAATTCTGACACTGTCAAGCTTGATCTGTCCAAGGTGGATAAGCTTTTGGGAATATGACAGACACTTCAAGAATAAAGCAAGCTTAAAAATACATGTTTGTCCATATTATATACATGAGAAACTTGGTAGTTTGGAGCAGAAACATGAAATTTGGTATTCGTGTCATTTTGAGATAAAGAATGGGTATTGTTTTCCCAGAGATAACCTCATCGTATCTTGTAGCATTTATAAGACACAAAGTCAGAATTTTTAATTACTGAATCTAATTAGCTACATGCTTATTCTTCTTAGCCAAAATTCACAGTCTTAGTGTTTTACACTATGTAAGCTCTAATTTGTTTGCTAGTTGAAGTGTTGGCTTTAAAGACCTTGTCTGAATTAAATGCTTCTGTGAAATTCACTCCTTGAGCCCAGTTTTGAAGGGAAATAAACTGCACTGAATTAGTTTTTTTAAAGTCTAGCTATTGGTGTGTGAATATTAGCTTGTGTATAAGAATGTGTTACTGTTTTATTGTCATGGGGAATTGAGATAGAAATTATATCCAAACAGGGCCACCAATCATGCACCAATCATGTCTGCTAGTGTTTGTGAGCTCTGTTTGTGCCATTTAGAACTGGATATTTTGGAGAAATGTAGAAAATACTTGTACTGGCAGACTTCAGTAAACTGGGATTGGAGTAACTATGTTTTTGGAAACAACAGAAAGTTCTATTCATGTATCAGCACTTTAGGTTTAGGAAGAAATCTGTAGCACACTTTTTATTTGTGAACATGGGTAGGCCAGAAGAGAAAGGTGTGTGGGGAGCAGTGTTGATGCAGTGCCGTGCTCCCCTTGGCATGTGTTTTGCAGGGTCCCTGCAGCTGGAGGCTTTGCAGTTTTCTGAACCCTATCCGTAAGCATAATGGCAGCCTGGGCCTGTGGTCCACAGGACCACAGGAGGCCCATCTGAGAAAGGAAGGTGTGTGGGGAGCAGCATGGGTGCAGTGCTGTGCTCCCCTTGGCATGCCTTTTGGATCCCCAGGGTGCTCTGTGGCCCTATGAACTTTAACCCTAACTCTAATGGCAGCCTGGTGCATGATTGATGGCCTATTTGATAAAGTCCAAAGTTTCCATCTTTGATAATTGTATCTTCAAGCATCTCTGATTCCACCCAACAGCTGTAGTTCCCTGTTCATCAGTCCATGTTTGGCAGACAGCAGCTGAGACATCTTCACAGGAGGCTTGAAGAGAGACAGACAGGATTGCTGAGAGGTTTTGAAGTGACAAAGCAGAGTATTAGGATGCTCCCAGGTCAGCTGAGGAATGGAGAAGAGCATTTCCAACTTGCTGGAGGAGAGATTAGGGGGACACAGCATGGCTGCAAGCTCTGCTCCAGCCAAGCTCACAAAAGGGAAAATGAGAGTGGAAACTGGAGCTGAGAGGCAGGGCTGAGAGGTCAAAGCTGTGCTTGCTACATGCCTGATTTCCACCCACCCACCTGCAACAGGAGCCCTTTACCAGGGCATGGGCAACTGCTGCTGCCCTTCCCATCCAACACAGTGTATTTTCTTTCCCCTCCTGCTCTTTTTTTTGTAGTCAGAAATACAGTCCTTCAGAGGGTCTGTCTTCCACAAAGGACGGCAGGTTTGGCGTGAACAGCTTTTCTAAGAATATAGTCAGCATTTATGGTTTGATCCCAGGCAGAAGTGCAGTAGTGTCTCTTCCCATGTTTGGACACTTTTGATTATATCCAGAATTTAAAAAGTAAAAGGGACAGAAGTTTTTAGTGAAACTTGACAGAATCCCAGGACCATTTCATCCCACTTGAAAAGGAAAAACAAAAGAGGCAGAGGGCCTTAAGGAAATCAAAGGCTTGACTATATCTTAGTTTGCAGATAAGAAATTCATCAAAAGAACATCTAGAGGTGATGAATTGAGAGGGGGAAAACAGGCACACACTCCCCGTAAGTCTGAATAATGGGGATTTTGCTGCACAGCATCTGAGTGATTGTTTTGTGTGAAATAAGAAGTCTTTGCATGATCACAACAGTTTGTCAAAGTGTTTTGATTCACCAAATAGTTCAGCTTGCCAAAAAATGAAGAACTGGCAAAATATCAGAAAAAAGAGAAAAATCATTCAGTACATCAAAACAAAATGTATTTCAAACTATATATCAAAATTCCCATGTTTAAAAGGAATTTTAAATATGTCCAAAATAGAAATAAAACATTTTATTTCATCAGTCCAAACATTTGTTCAAATTAAGAAGAATTCTATGTGGTACTTTTCATCTTATACTTCTAAATGTGCACCTGGGCTTCCAAGACTAGATGTAAGCCTTGCTCATGTGTTGATTCATTGACAGAATGAACGTCCGGACACATCCCACAGCTAATGGGGGGAACTAAGGCAGGAAGAAATCTGTGATTTAGTCTTTTAAAAGAATCTCTGATCTGTGGACCAGGACAATAAGGCATAATCTTTATACTGTAGGAGATGAAATGAACAGTACAAGGAATACTTGAAAACAATATTTTTTCTAAAGGGTTAAAATGTTGGAAGAGCATTCAAAAACAGTTTTGGGGGTTTTGTATTGGTTTGTTTTTAATTTTGTGAAATTTAACTTTTCTGAGCCTTCACCATGCTCCTGAACTGGGAACCTTACTCTAATTATTTGAGAACAAGAGAGTTTTTGTTCAAAGTAAAAATGTTTGTGTATCCTAATCATCTATATAGCAGGAAAAAATACTGTATTATACTGAGCAGTAAACACATTAAGATGTGATGTAGGCTTACTGTAGACAATGTAAATGTCTCCACTATTTGCATTTAACAAGGCACAAATTATGTTCTTTAACTGTGGCAGAGAAATAAGTGAGATGCTGTTAGTGATGTGTGGGCCAGCAGAAAAACTCGAGAGTTCTTTTAGAAAAAAGATTGGGAAAAGTAGCAAATTTTGTTGTAGACAAAAAATTAGAATAATTTCAGTAAAATATTTTTCCTTAGAATGAACAATTAATTTATTGAATTTATTTGGAGAGTAACATTCAATTCCTCAACATTATTTCTCTGACAAAGTAACCTGATTCAAGTTACTTTCTTCTTAAAGATACTTTATTAACTTACAGCTTTAGATTTTGCTCTTTTTGGCAGTGAGAGGCCAAGTACTGTTAGTCCTGTGCTGGTGTCCATCAGCCACATTACAATAAATATATGTGACTATGTTCTGCTCACTTTATACACTCTGCCCATACTCTCCCACTTCCAACACTGCAATAACTCTGAAGTAAAGCAGTTGACACTTTTAGGATTAGCTGACTGGATCTCCTGCTGTAACTCTCTCCATGAGGGCACTAATTTAAGTCTTCTCCCTCCACATGCTTTCCCGGTGTTTTCAGGAACCATCTCTGCTCCACCAGATCTGGCTGCAATTACTTACCAGTTGAGAATTTATTTGGGACAGAGGGAGACACAAGGAAAAGGCAATTGCATAAGCTGATAGTTTAATGAAAACAGGTCTACCGTACAATATTGGTTATGGGTGAAGATAAGCACACTGCAGACATTCAGGTGCTCTGGCACTCTGTGTTGATATCACTTTTATCTAGATTAAATCGACTCTTTGCCTAAAAGGGAGATCTTTGCTCACATCCTCCTCCTTCCCTCTGCTGGTACCAGCACTCATGTGGCTCCTGTTAACAAGATCACTGAGATGTGCAAGCTGAAAACTCGATAGTGGTTTGCTAGGTTGGCTGCCCAAGTCTCTATCTTTAGCCTGAAGTTTATTGCAAAAGAGCTATTTGCCCTTTTAGATGCCTTGGTCTGAGGCACCCACAAAACACTCAGACAGCTCTAAGCAATCCACCAGCCCAGATGCCAGGCAGAGGCACCCACAAAGCAAACAGAACTACTCAGATTGAAGTTAAATTCCAGCCAAAAATCATCCAGCACTCTGAGGGACTAAGCTAAATCACAAGTTTGGATGTCAGGTGAGAACAGAATGCTACACAACTTGACTTAAGAATTCCTAAATTTTGAGAATAGTCCTTTTAGAAAGATGACCCAGGAAGTGTGCACACATTCTCACGGAAAGGGAAAACCACCCACTCAAGGGTACCCAGAAAGGGGATCACTCACTTAAAAGAGGGGTTACTCAAGATTATGTCCAGAAGCAGTATTCACTCACCAAAGGGGGTGGTGGGAGCTCACTCAATCCCGGAAAGTTTCCTTGGGCAGCATCCCAGTCCACGGGGAAAGTCCCTTGTTGCAGACAGAGGGATCAGCTCCACCTGGCTTTCCATCGAGGAGGCTCCAGTCATACCCTGCTTTATTATGCAGTTCAGAGACCCTCATTCATGTCAGACTGCTCTAATACTTTTTTAGAAAAACCTCTGAAGCCTGTGTTGCAAGAGGAGGAAGAAAGAGGGGGGTGGGTGTGTCTTGAGGCGGGAAGCCCTGGTAAGAGAAGATTGAGTAAAGCTCCCTCTGCCTATGTGTAGTTTTGCTGTAGTCTTGCCTTTTGAGTCGTGAATGCCTGCTTGTCATGTGCCCTTTAAGGATGTTTCAGCAGCCCTTTTTAGTCTCTAGTCATGGTAACCATGGATGAGGTGAGGCCTTTTGATTAACAGGATAAGAAATACACAGAAATTTGTCCTCTGGAACTTCTGTGTCTGTACTTTCCAAAGCAGAAAACTCACAAAGGCCAGATTTGAAGCAACTGGGCTAGTAGGTACCTAGTAGCAAATATCTTTTCCTCCAAATCTTTTCCTTTAGATTTTAATGGAACTGAAGTCCAAACTGTTGTGTTTTAAAATTCATAACTTTCCTACTAGCACAGCTGCTGTTGGGATGCATATACTCTAAGATTGCTTTTTAAACATGAATGCCATGTTTTGTAGCTGTGACTGCTTGTGGCTTAATGTACCTTCAAAGGCAACCAGTCTCTCTTCAACAAGAAAAAACTGTTCCACCACATAAAGGCCTCTATTAATGTTTGATTTTCTATTTTTTCTTATAAATTTAGTAATTTTCATGCTTTTCATTGTGTAAAATTATGATAATTGATAGTGAAGTGCATGGTTTTCCTTTGTATATGATGAATATCAACAAAAATAAAGTACAAAGCACCAATTTCACAGGTAATGGGCTAGTGAAAATGACAGTAAGTTAAATAAGTAACTTATTATGGCAGAAATCATAGTCTGGAGTATTTTCCTGTTTATCCACAGACATGAATAATTCAGCACAAATCACTGGAGCTATTCCAGATTTCATTTCATGTAAAATCTAGATGTCATCCAGCATCGAGGCACAAACATATAAACAGTTGCAGTGATAAAAAATATAGGTTACTCTTTCGCTGGAAAAATATGTTGCCTTTCTCTGTGATTAGTGAGAGTTCTTTGCAAAACAAGGATAATGCTGCATTTTAAGCCTTTTATGGATAAATCAGTAGTGATAATTTTTTGTTTAATAAATAAGTACATAAATCTATATAGCTTCAATTTTTGTTCAGTCTTTACTCCATATAAACATTATATAAATGAAAGGAAAAGGCACAGAAATGTGTGATACAGAAAACAGTCTTTTTTGCAGTAACACCTCAGTATTCATATTTATCATGTTAGGGAAAATCAAGTCACTAGTGAAATAGTTAATTAATGCATCATTTGCTGAAAATTAAGAAATCCTATATGGGGTTGTCTGTAAGAGACCAAATGCCTGGCACTGTTATGGTTTCTTCATGCTGTAGGAACTGTAAAGTCAGCTTCTTTGGCTAAGGAAAGGCATGATTTAAGAAAAGCAGTGAGTGATATTCTGATAGTTTTAAAGCTTAAATGTCAGAGAAAAATTAATTTTGTAAACAAAAAGACTGATTGAGCATTTCTGAAGTTGCAACCAACATTGCAGCTCTTTCACAAACTGGGTAACTTGTGAAACACAGAGTAACCTCAAATTATATGAATTTAACTCTCCTGGCAAGTACAATGACTCCTACCTCTATTCTCTTTCAAGTCTTGCGTGGTTGATGGAAGGATTCCCATTCCTGACATGCAGAGATGTACAGAAAATGTACCTGAAGAGCTTCACTGATTTTAATCCTGCCGTATAGTTTTCCTAACAGTAAAGTGCTATCAGAGACTGTAGTTATCAGAAGCACCACATGGTGTCTGTCGTGCAAAAGAAAAGAAGTCATGGGAAATATAATTTGAAATGTTTTAAAAGATGATTTTCTTAGAAACATGACCACACTTGCACAACGGAAAAGAGGGAGAAAGCATAATGATCACAACAAATCATAGTAAGACACATTCTGCTTTCAGTTAGGTACATTAAATGATAGAGTCAGGGGCTGAGAATTTAGAAGCATGGAAGGATAGGTCTGGGAAGGATTTCAAAGGCTTGCCTGGTTCTGCAGCTTTCCTCATGTCATTCTTGACAAGTGTTTGAGAAAAAAAGTTAGTTATCTCAGACCTTATAAAAAGCAGACCTAAGCAAGACCCTTTGAGCTCTCCTGGATTGAAGCAGGCTGTGACCATAGTCTCTCCTGAGCTCAAACCCTCTCAAGGAGTCTCTGTTAACAAAGTCAACAGAAGACCAGGGCAGGTCAACCTTCTTGAGACTTAAATATCAATATGATGCATTGCATTTGCTCCAGACCCAAGAAGAGGAAAGTTTTAACTATAGGCTCATCTGTTCCATCCACATCTCTTCCTGTCTATGTGTTTGAATACACATGTTTATCTTCACAAATGGGTATGCCTGTATATTTCACTGGATCCAAATATTTCTATCTGTCTGTGTGTGTTTGTATGCTTTGTGTTTATACATATTTACATTTTTTGGTTTAGGATACCCTGTGACAAGTTAGTGTGAATCCTGTCATTCTCAAATCTGTAATTAAGTTGCTCTTTGATTATAACATATTCTACTGTGAATCAGTTGCTAATTTTTAAATTGGTCAATCATTGAGTGCTGCTAAAATTCAACCCTTTGGTTTACCTCATACTATTATTAAATTTTGAATTGCTGCTAAATCGTAATTGTGTCAAACATTTAATCCATGACAGTATTGTGGGATGAAATCATCAGACTCAGATTTCAAACATATTAAATACTTAAAAGTGAGGTCTTTCCTTTCTGCCACATATTAACTATGGTACCTGACTTCATGGTGCTCTTTAGTGAATATTTTCTTATGGAAAATTGTCCTAGTCTTCCCTTTATGGAGGTACTTCTATTTTGGATATCTTGTGCTAATTGCAGCTCATTCTATACCTTGTCTTTCCAAGCAGTTGTGCTATACCTCTGTATTCATCCTTGGTAGCCTTTCTTTTTTTTTTCTGTCTTATAGCTGAACTCCGTGATTGTCAAGTATTTTGTCAAAAGGATCTTATATTATAGTTCCCATGCGCCCTCCACAACTCGATAATTAGCTCATGTCCTTAATATTAACTGATTAATATTTTTGCTGCATTTAACTTTTTCCTCTAGTGCTGACAGAAAATGTTATCAAAAAATCTTCTGAGTTTAATGGTATTTGCCTTTCTGAAATCTGTAGTTTTAGCCTCTCCTATCCTAATGATCATGAACTTTGTCATTTAATGGCTATTCTCCTCTCATTTACCTTCTAGTTTGAGAGAGGTGTTTTCTGCTCTTTATCAGAATCATATGCAGAAGACCATCCCTTCTAGCTGCTCTCTCCATCTTCTGTATCACAGATTATTACTGATACATTTCAGAGGTTTGATGGACAGTCTATATCTATTTGGTATCCAAGTAATTAAAATCTGCATTAATGACTATGCATACATTAGGGATGTTTCTGTAAGCGCTTACAAAAATCTTCATTCATGTGTTGTTCCTTATGTGTTCATCAGTATCATGAAGTGCCTTTGTTTTCTTCTGTAAGCATCACTGAGAAGCTCTCAGCAGAGCATACTCCTATTTAAATCAAAGCATTTGTATGTATCCTTGACTTAAAGGGCAAAGTCGCCTTCCTTTTTACCTTATCTCTACTCTCTGAACAAGCCATACCCTCTTATAATAATATTTGTTCACATAAATTGTCCCACCAAGTCTCTGTTATAACAACATCAAGCCATGGCCATGTGCAAATAAAGGTGCAAATGACTAAACTCACATGAAAGCAGGAATGTCTAAAACTGGCTGAAGGCCAGTTATAAAATGTGTACCTGAATCCCAGATTAGACTTTGACTCAGTTTCTGTTCCAAGTTACAGTCTGGCATCCAAACTCTCCTTTACGTTGCAGGATTATGTTGGCACTTTGGCCATGTTTACACACTTCCAGCATTTAATTTAACTCGTAGTTTAACTGATCTTCAGGAAGAAATCTATTCTTCATTTGAAAATATACTTGCACTTAATGAATAAATTGTTTGCATATTGATTAAGACCTGTGCAAGTCTATTTGAGATATGTGATTATTTTAAAAGGGATAAAAGGGAAGTAGAGCCTGATCCTGTCATCCTTAATTCCTGTAAATAGCATGCATATCCTTTCTGATCCATGATAAGAGAATGCAGAGCAAGGTCTGCAGATGTACAGCAGGACTTCTGGTCCTCCTTGAATAAAAAAAAAATATTACTTTTATTAGTGAGCTGCTGGTTGAATGATTTTCTTGCTGACCCTTTTAAGGTATGCATTTGCTTCTTAATGGTCCTTCCTTTTGGGGGTCCCTCTCTGGTACCTGGAACATAAAGATTCAAGATTTATTATCAAAATATTGATAAACATAGATTATTTAATCAGCCACCCATATCACATTCACAGCTGAAATCTTGATTTTGGAATAACGAGAATAAGAAATCACTAAAGATAAAAGCTCAGCTAAAAAAAAATCCTCAAAATTCAAACTACTAAGTTCTTCCTATCATACCCACTACATTTACAGGGAGTCTTTTAGTATTCTTGAGTTGAAAGGGAAGGCCAGGGTCCTTTATCATGACAGACACAGTAAGTGCCAAGCCATTGGCTGACTGCAGTGGTTGATGGGAACAGGAGCTGTGTGTAGTAATGAATTTCAAGCTCTGCAGGATTTGAAGAAGCACTGCAATCACCTGGAGGTGTGTGAAAATGTTGCCATCTTTGGAACATGTTTTCACATACCATAGCTTTCGATTAGATAAAATGCACAGCATTTTTTACAGTTTATTACAGTTTTACCCATAGGCAATACTGGCAAATCCCACAGCACAGCAGTATTAGAAGGAAACAGATTTAAAGGTGTTTTTTCACCATACCTCACAAAAAAATGATCCAGGAAGTTCTGTCAGTTTTGACTTGAGAAATCCAGAATAATCTCAGATTTGGACCCACATTCATAAAGTGCCACTGAGGACAGAAAATTGCTTCCTTTAATAGCTGTGGTGGCTGTGGATCCAGCTCTCACTGCTCAGAAGAAGCCTTCTGAAGGTGCAGCAACAGCTCTGCCTACTGATATCCTCACTGTCTCCACCATAATCCCATCCTTGACAAATGAGAGGTGAAAAAAAGAGGCACAGTGCCTGTCTCTTTCCTGAGGTGAATTGCCATGATGAGAACTGTCTTAGTCTCAGTGGTGATCTCTAGGAAGCAAAAAATCATGTTAAAATTGTTCAGTGATAAAAATGTGTCTTTGCCCTTGATGAATTCCTATAGGCTATCAACACACCAGATAGGCAACCAGTACCAGCTGCTGGGTGTAGATTGTCTTGGCAGCAGCCAGGGGCAAGAAGGAGATTCCTGCAATAGTTATGGCATGAAATGAATGGGCTCAAACTACTTTTAAAACTACTTTCAAATACTTGTTTCTACCTGAACAGAGATTCTGGAAGACTGAAGGGTCTATTGAGCAGGCACTATTATTTTATGCCATTATATATCCATATCCCCTGAACTGCAGCAGGGCCATTGTCAAATATTAGATTTTTAGGGCACGTGTATGAGATCATACCATCAACCAGCCACAACTGTCAGACCATGGTGGCCCAGGTCCCCTGAGTCAAAGTGCTTCAGAGCAGGAGCACAGGTATTTAAAAAAAAAAAAAGGCAAGTCAACCTTTTCATACTGAAATACTCAAATCCGTGTATTGATAAGGAGCCTGAAGTTCTAAATAATAGTGAAAAAAACAGAAGTGAAAGGCCTTTAGACCAGCAGCATCAAGATATTTAACTATCTACCCCAAATCTGTCATCCAGCTTGGAATTTTTTGTTTTGCGCTCTGTTTCTTGAAGCATAACATAAAATATGTCTATTTCTATTCTTACCTAAATGATAGCAATATATTTTAAAAACTCAGCTGAGTGCTCATAAAAAGCAAATGCAGATTTTACATCTCCTGATTTTATAGTGTGTTATGGGTACTCTAGTTTTGTTTTATGCCAGTAGCATCTTACACAATAACTTTTTAGAGCTGAATTAATCTGCTGGAAAATTTGCAGTGGGTACATCCCATGGTACATTAATAATACTGTCTTTTCCATAAATTCACTTACTTCTATGCTGTTGAATTAAACAAAATATTTACACAAAACAGCACAGGTGCAAAATAATAGCAGGAAATTTTTAATTTTCACATTTTATTGACATTTCTCTCACATTTCTGCTTGGATGGTATCACTCTATTCTCTAAAGGCAAATATAAACTGCTGGAGCTTTGGTTGGGACCATCCACACAGCTTGAATGGAAAGAAGGCACACTCTGCTAGTAGCAGTCTTCACAGGATTTTAAAGTAATGCTGTGAGAAATAAAGTGCTGTCAAAATTACTAACTACAAGGTTTGTTCAAAATTCATTACTCACTGGCACTGTTATAGTGATTCAAAACTTTTTTATAGGTTGGTTTGGTTTTTTTATTTTAAATTGGACAAACTTACAGGTAAATATAAATATAATTATATTTTATATTTAAAACACTTCAGATATTTAAAATGCATGGCTAAAGTGCATCATTTTGCTTAAAACCAACAGATCTCTCAGGATTTTGAGGGAATTCAGTCAGTAGAAAGTCTCCTGTTATTGTTACAATGCTCAAATCTGTCTCAATCAAGAAATATAACTCCAAAGTGACTGGAGTGTAACTCAGATGTAGTCTTATGAGAATTCTAGTATTTAACTGCTTTCCTGAGGTTGAGAAGAATAATTTTTATCAGAATGTTAACTTGGCCATACAGGACATGTTTTGTTTGAGTCAAGATAAACTAAAAACAGAGCCACCAACACTAAAAAATGCCTCAGAGTAAAGGTTGGTGCAATTAGAAAGCTGCCAAGAGGACTAGACCAGTAATTTAAACTTTGCAAGCCAAGCTAAAAGTGACTGCCCTACAAAGAATTCAAGGTAATCCAGTTAGTAGATTGGGATCATCCAGTCCTGGCATAACTCATAACTGAATCAATTTCTTTTAGCTACATACACTCCATATATTAACAGTCTTTTCCAGTTCCTGGTAAATCTAAACTGTTTTCCCAGAGATTGCTTTCTCAACTATGCATTGGTCTGTGCTTCATCCTTCTCCCGTCTGAGCTTGTACTTGGATATGGGAGCATTTCAGTAATGCTGTCATGGAAGTGTTGATCCCAGCTCCTACCTAACAGCTCATATTTTGTCTCAAGAACCTCATATCCCTCCCTGTCTTTTTTATTGCAATCCACATAGCACCTGACAATCACTTTTAGCCCAGGATGCTTTGGGAGACATCTCTCACCAGTTTTGTACTAAGAACTCAAATCCACAGACACCACAAATTTAGCTACAGGTGTCTGAGAAGTGACTCTTCTGCTACCATCAACTGTGTTTTCCTATTATCAGTGATCATGGGCCTCAAAAGAATATTTTCATTGCAGAAAGGTTCGTAGACATAATCTTGGGGAAGGGAAGAAGTTTTGCCTACTCTCCATTCTGAATATTATTTTCCAGAAGATACTCTTTTTTTTTTTTTCTCCCAGAAGGGGAAAAAAAAGGTGAATGAGCTGTGTCTCCTAAGATCCATCCTTATTTTGGCCATAAGATGGTGATTTATCCCTCAGGATGAAGATTTCCTTCTCACCGCATGCATGTGTGTATGTTGCTTCCCTACAAAAACCTTAACTGCCTCCCTGAGATCTTGTGCAGTGAACTGCATGATCCCACCCTCATAGGGCATTTCAAGCTCCATTTTCCTTTCCTGGAAGTTTTTTTTATCTCTAGGATGTATCACTTGGAAAACCACTTCAGACTAGTTACTGTGCCATACCTCTTTAAGTACTCCTAACTCCCTGTCCTGGTTTCAGCTGGGATGGAGTTAATTTTCTTCCTAGAAGCTGGTACAGTACTGGATTTAGGATGAGAATAATGTTGATAACACAGGGATGGTTTAGTTGTTGGTAAGTAGTGCTCACATTAAGTCAAGGCCTTTTTATGTTCCCCACTCCACCCCACCAGTGAGCAGGTCGGGGGTACACAAGAAGCTGGGAAGGAACACAGCTGGGACAGCTGCCCCCAGCTGACCAGAGGGATATCCCAGACCATATGACCTCATGCTCAGCAGATAAGGCTAGGGGAAGAAGGAGGAAGGGAGGAATGTTTGGAGTGACGGTGTTTGTCTTCCTAAGTTACCCTCACATGTGATGGAGCCCCTCTTTCCTGGAGAAGGCTGAACACCTGCTTGCTGATGGGAAGTGGTGAAATAATTCCTTGTTTTGCTTTGTGCATGTGGCTTTTGCTTTACCTATCAAGCTGTCTTTATCTCAACCTATGAGTTTTGTCACTTCTACTATTCTGATTCTCTCCCCCATCTCACTGGGGTGGAGTGAGCAAGCAACTTAGTGGTTGGCTGGGGCTAAACCTTGACACTCCCAAATTATTACATTCCTTCAAGTGTTTGGGTTTACCAAGGAAACTAGTGAGCTCAGTTTGCAGAAGCTGCAATGAATGCCAGATATATATATAAAAAATTAAACATAGATATAATCATTAATTGTCATATAATAATAATAGTATAATACAATTGTGATATTAAATGACAAAATATCCCTATGTCATGAAGTAAATATTTAAAATAAAACTCCCTATTTTGAAAAGAAAATTGATATTTTTCCCTTGAATATTTAACCTCTCCTAAATTTCGCTTATCTTTTCAGTCTTCTCAGCAGAGTAGCACAAGGACCTTGTCAGACTCTAGGCTGTGTTGCTGCATTTAAATTCTTTTGAAGTTTTGGTCTTACTGCTTGTCACGGTTTAGGGTCAGGGCGGCCCCTCAGACCAACAACAGATGCTCTCTGTTAACCCCCCTCCCTCCCCAAGGGGGAAGAGAAAGGGAATAAGGGAGAGAGACTTAGACATTAGAAGAGGAAACTAGAACAGTTTTAATGAAAATTAAAATAATAACAATAAAACTAGAATATGTACAAATATATACAAAACCAGTATGGAACCCAACCCCCCTGATGGTAATTACATCACCATCACTGATGCTGTGGAGCAGGCACTGGGGGAGTCCCAGACTGGGCCCCGCAGCAGACGGGAGCTGTGTTCAGGAGCTGGATTCTGGTACCAGATTCAGGGACACACTGATTGGGATCGAAGACAGAATGGGCAGTGTCCTCCTTGGATGCTCTGAGGAAGGAACCGAAAGAAGACCTGAGCCAAGCCAAGCAAAGCTGGCAAAGCAGTCCAAGGGGAGAAGAGCCCGGGAGCCCCCAGAGAGAAAGCAACGAGTGAGCAAGCTATAGATCCTCCAGATCCTTCAGCTTTATACCAAATATGACGTCTATGGGATGGAATACCTCACTGGTCAGTTTGGGATCACCTGCCCTGTCCACTCCTCCCTGCAGGTGCAGTCTTTCACTTTCCTGCACCCCCCAATGTGGTGCATAAGATCCAGCAGTGGCATTGGTCTGCACACCAGTCCTTGATAGTAACTCTAAACATGGGGTGTTATCACTGCCAGCAGCAGACACTGCCTGTGAAAACAGGCTGCTGACTTCAGACAGTGCAGTTAGACGAACTGAGCTGAAAAATAAAATCACTGACTGAAACAGCTCTGTTCTCACCCAAACCAGGATACTGCTCTAGCCTGTCTTGAGTCTTATTTTGAATTGATGACTTGCTCTTGCCCTAATAGCATAACAGAATAAATTCTATTCATAATTAAAATGGAAACTTTTTCTCAAGCCATCTTCAAATTTGGACCTATGCCCCAAGAAATTTCACAGTGGACATACACCAAGCAGTTAAATTAACCCTTGATGTTGCATGATAGCAATAACAACACATTCATTCTGTTTGACGATGCATAGATGTTCTTTGAAATATTTGTTGGTTGTTGTTTTTTTTCCCCCTTGAATATTTATATCATAAATACCACTAACATGTATTTGTTTTATTGGATAATTGCCACTTGTTTTGATATGAGCTTTCTCTACTGTTGCCACAGCAATTTTTTCTTTCTCAAAATGAGTTTCAGATAAGTTCTGTAAGTAAAGAGGCGTCACTGCCTTGATTTTGTGAGCTGCTGAGCACTCGATTTCAACAAGAATTGCAAGCCCTTACCTCTCTGGAGGGGGGGAAAAAGGCAGATTACTTTTATCTGCCACTAGTTGAAACACACATTTTAATATGAAAGAAACAAATTATGTAGGTTGAGAGAAGCTAGACAAGTTAATTGCATCCTTCAGCTTGTACCATCCATGGAGGTCCTAACTAAGCAAACAGTCTTCTTTTTGGAGGTTATGTTGTGCGCTCTGCTCTCACATGATACATTCAGTTGACTGCTTAAATAATTTGAAGGCCTTCATATGAGTGGTTGGAGCTCACCCCATTTCACCTGCAGATCTCCCCACTCAATATGTGGGACACTGAGGTATCCGAGGTGACAACAGTTATTACAATGATATTATAATATGAATATTTAATAAGGCCTTAGGCATGTTTAACTTGAACCACAGTAGAAGCTGTGCTATCTTTCTTTCCAGGGGTTTGGCAATTCCATCTAGAAGAGAGACATGCATTGAGTGTGCCTCACTTGTGCACTCAACTAACCCTGGAAGGTGGCTTTTCTCTGCACACTCTCAGTAGTTACTTTCCTTTCCTGACATATATAAGTAAAACGAATGTGCTGAGTCTTTTTGCACTGGAAGCTACTGTCATTTTAGAAATTTAATGGAAGTTGGATATGCTTTATTCAGTTAGCATAATGTCTGAAAGAGTCTCCTGTGCATAGCATATTTAATATTCCAGACCATGCTGGTATGAGGTTTCTCATGCACTGAGGTAATAAAAAAAAAATCACAAAAGCCCTACAATGCATTTATTTCCAGCAAAGTATATACAGATCATTCTTGAGGAGTTTTGTTGTCCAGTGTGATTCATTTGGTTCTTCCAATAGGACAAGATGAAGCCAAACTGTACTAATTATGTCTGTTACTGAGAAAATTATAGTTTGTTAAACTAAAGGATTTAATGCAGGAATCATCAGTCTTGCCTTCTGATAAGTAATTAGCAAATAAGAGTGATGTATTTAACAATGCATTTAATATGTGAAATAATAAATTAATTGCTATGATGACAGTGACTTAAGGCAATGACTTATGTAATGAAATTTATTGGGTGTCTTGCCACCTTTTTCTCTCTCTCAGTTTTGCTACTCAAAGAAGACTGATGTTCCACTTTGAACTATCAGCTCAGGTCTCCTTTGACCTTTCATCCCAATACAGTTGTGCTGCCACACATTTTGGGTTCAATGTTTTTTTCAAAATTAAAAATTGCTTTGAAGGAAGTGTCTAACAGTCTCACTCTCACCTCCTCCTCTTCCCTTCCATGAAGAGTCGGACTGAATTTTCAGAAGCTGTGAGCTGAAAGGTTCCACTGAACTCAGATCCTGGGTATCCTAAGTAATCATCCTGACAAAGTGCTCTCAGAGGTCAGAACTGGAAGCATTTGTGATTCAGATGACAAGCTATGAGCCTGTGGAGTTGCCATTCATGTCTCAGATGAGTTGAGTGCATGGAACTGAGGGGGAAGCAGTGCCCCAGCCCTCTGAGCCCTGCTCTTTCTTCAACCATCTTATCTGCTACTTGCCCTGGGGAATTTTATTTTAGATTTGTAAAGCCAGAATTAAAAATCTGCCAGTAGTTACAGGCTAAATTTTGTTTCTTTCAAAAAAGGAACCTTCAAATGGCCTTTATTGCTGTCATTGATATCCACATTACACTAGTCACCTTTTATTAAAGCTAAAAGGTGAACAGTCTCAGTGGGTAGAAAAACCTCTTCAGAATCAATGAATCACCTCAAACATCTATGATCTTCTTCTCTGTAGTTTTGACTTTTTCTCTAACACAAAGAAACCTTAAGTTACTAATTTATAAAGAGCAAATTCTTAAAATATAACATTGCAAATGCGATTTGCCTCTCAGGAGAAAAACGGAAGAGAAACTGAACACAGAGAAACATGAAGCTGTGATGGACTTTTTGAGCCATTAAAATCAAGCTTTCTGTAACTGCCTATATAGTTACATATTTTCCTTGATGGTGCTAATTTGGTGTAGAGATAATGGGGGTATAATGCCCTTTAGGGAGTACTTGTGTATGGTATGGGCTACAGAGAAGGATGGCAACCAGAGATTCAGGAATGTCATTATCCCACTCACCATAGTGAGACAACATCTCTGTCTCATTTGGGGCACACAATTCAAGAAGGAAGTGGTGAAACAGCAGAAGCCTCCAGAAGATAGGTATGAGATGGTCACAGGCTGAGAGCCTGTAACCTACAAGGAGAGGCTGGAGGAGCTGGGCTTCTTTGGACTGATGAAGAGGAGATGAAGTGAGCTAACAACAATCTATAACTACTGGAAAGGTAGTTACTAAGATCTTCATCAATATGCCAACTTCTTGTGCCCCTCCAGCCTTCTCGCTTGCAGGGTGGCAATGAGAAGCTGAAAAATCCTTGATGACTTAGTATACACACTACTTAGCAACAACTGAAAACATCAGTGTATTATCAACATTATTCTCATACTAAATCCAAAACACAGGACTGTACCAGCTACTAGGAAAAAAATTAACTCTATCCCAGCTGAAACCAGGACATATATTTATAGTAAGACAGTGAACATAAAAACCCCATATTCTTGTAGATACTATTTCAAAATTTATGTATGATGCACATTGATATTATGGTCATGGTGGTGTGAAAGAAAAAAGTGTGAGAGAAAAAGAAAAGAATTAAATAAATTTATAGGTAACCCGCATCTGCAAAGAAACTCAAAATTTTAGAGTTTCTGTGGCTAGGCGAGCACTTCAGGATAGATACTGAAAAACTTGGATATTCTAAACTGCATGGTTAAGGACATCTGATGAAACAGCAGACAGTGATATGAAATCAAAGACCTGGAACTGATATAGCAAAGGGTAGATGGGGACAGAAAACATCTTTTAATCTACATCTGCTCCAAGACAAGCAGTTCCTCACAGCTGAGATGGTCAGCTTCAGTAGTCACCACATCTAGTGACCTGTTTGAAGACTTGTTCTAAAAAGGAGAAAGGAAAGCATGGTGCCAGTGTCAGGAATCTTTACCCAAATTATTGCACCAACAGGTCACACCATCCTGCTTTGCTGAATTTATCAGACTGACCCAAATGTTAGAAGAGTAAAAGCTTCAGAACCTGCACACATTTGTGAAGCAGATGAGCCTGTTTTTATTTCCTTCTCCTCCTCCACTTTCCTGGAGTGCAGCACTCAGAACAAAACTATGTTACCAGGTCACTATTATGACTTTTGGGCCATCTCTGCATGTGTGAACTTAGGGGAAGATTCCTCCGTTTTGAAAGTTCACTGTTGCACAGCACAAGAGCCAGCAGTGTGCCCAGGTGACCAACGTCATCCTGGCTTGTATCAGAAATAGTGTGGCCAGCAAGACTAGGAAAACGATTATCCCCCTGTACTTGGTACCAATGAGGCCACAACTTGAGTACTGTGTTCAGTTTTGGGCACCTCAGTGTCAAAAGGACATTGAGGTGCTGGAGCAGGTCCAGAAAAGGGCAAAGAAGCTGGGGAAGGATCTAGATCAGAAGTCTTATGAGGAGAGCTGAGGCAACTGGGGCTATTTAGTCTGAAGAAAAGGAGACTGAGTGAAGACCTTATTGCTCTCTACAACTACTTGAAAGGAGGTTGTAGAGAGGTGGGTGTCTTCTCCCAAGCAACAAGTGATAGGACAAGAGGAAATGACCTCGAGTTGCACCAGGTGAGGTTTAGGTTGAACATTAGGAAGAATTTTTTCACTCAAAGTGTTGTCAAACATTGGAACAGGCTGTTCAGGGAAGTGATAGAATCACCATCCCTGGCCTTGTTTAAAAGTCATGTAGATATAGTGCTTAAAGACATGGTTTAGCAGTGGACATCGTTGAGTAGTATTAATGGCTGGACTCAATGATCTTGAAGGTCTTTTCCAACCTAGATGATTCTGTGATTCTATGTATTCAAATAGTCTTAAGGTTAGCTTCACAGGAACTGTCCCTTTCCTGAGGAGTAAAACAAAATCACTGATAATGTTTTAGGTACAAAAATGTACAGATAATGTTAACTACAATCATGAATTTGTGTTGATTCTCCAAAACACAAAACTATTAGCTTTCTCAATGACCACAATCAGGAATGGAGGCCTTTGTGATTGTCACCCCCTCATGATTCTTTGGTATCTGGCTCTTTGGCAAGCCCATTTCCCTGCTAGGTGAAGTGACTCAGGCGGAGGAGCACTGGAGCAGCACCACTGGGAAATTATACTGCATCTGGGAGTTAGTAGCCAGAGACTTCTAGTCCCCAGACCTTGTCAGTCTCCTTGTTAGCAATGGTTTCTTATCTTCCCTATTCACCAGCCCAATTTTGCTCAGTAGGTCTGTAAAAAGTGTGAAAGGCCATCATTTCCTGATAAAAGTCAAGAAGTATGGTGCCATACTATAAGGTCTTCAAAGCAAGGGCTCAGTCACACAATGGAGTGGTGATTCTGGCTGGGGCCATGCCTCTTACATTTTTATATAAAGTGTAGCGTGCTGTCCAAATGGAGAGGTGAAGTACAATACAGATGTATCTTCACTTTCCAGATGAATGAGCTCTCTGTGCAAGAATCTAAACTGCATGTGAATCCTGCCTTTCTTCGTGAACTTTCCAAGATCTTCATCATACACATAACTAATGTTATTGCATAGCACCTATCTCCTGCTTCTAGCTGTGCCATGTAAAAAAGCTGGAGGGAATTGTTTAAAATAATGATCAGCTTAGGTCCTCTTCCATAGAACTGCACATGAAGCAAATAGCTGAATGGCAAATTGGCTCGTGTTCAAAAGTTTCCTAGCAACAAAACAGGTAATACAGCAAGCAGCAAGTCAGGTTCTATGCTACCAGCATCTGAAATGATGAGTTATACACAAAAAAAGTCCTCTTTATACAACAGATTCTTGTTCTAAGACTGTAGGACTACTTTGTGAAAGTGAAGTCAGGAATACAAAAAGCTATGGCCCTAAGCAGTCTATTATTGCATTGTTATCCTCTAGTCAAAAGTTTGCAATTTTTGGGTAATAAAATAGGACAAATTCAAACCAAGAGGGGTAACAACTGCTTGGGCCTTTGTTAATGTGTTTGCTATAAAGAGAGACATCCATATTGTTAATGGGGCTTGAAGGACAGATAGGTGTTGTCTCTTTAAAGTCTAGTCAAATGCCCTGTCAAAGAAATTACTTTTAAATCCTGACCATAGTTAATGTTGTTCTGACTCAAATATTAGAAAACCAGCTTTGCTTTGGAGCTCAAATTATTATTTTTTTTGAATAGGCAGTACTTTGGGAACAGGGCTATCCGTTGGGTTTGATTTGCACAGTACCAGCCCAATGGGAGCCCTCTGGGCTAGGATTAATGTGCATTTTAGTCATCTAGTTGCCTTAGAAGTGCAGCCTGCAAGAGGTCTCCCTAGTCACCTCCTGCCTCTTCCATCTATTTTTTCCCCGCTGCACGTTGCCTTCCCCTTTGCTGTGTGTAGCTATGTGCTTGTACACATGCCTGGCTCTGAAATCCCATCTGTACCTTTTCCTTCTATTTAAACATCAACACATGAAAGTCCGTTTTGGGAAAGTGGCCACAGAGAGAGGTGAATGGATATGACTGAGGATGCAGCAAGGGTCCAGGAATGAGTGGCTTCAAAAGAAGCAGGAAGTGTCTTACACTGTCTGTGCAACTTCAAAGTACTAGTGTACTAGAGCAGGAGCCAAACTGTCAGGAGCATGATGAGGGAGCAGATGACCGTGGGGATGTTTGACCTTCCTATCTGTCCCTAGTGAGCTCTGTGGCTGTGTCCACCAGGTCTCGCTCTGCCGCTCCAGAGGCTGGCTGCTGCCTAGGCAGCCTGCTGTGTGGTTGGCCCATCCACACCACAGCCTTTTTTGTTAATTTTTGGTTTTCAGTTCACCTCACCCACATCACTGATGGACAGTGTTTTAGGAAAACCAGACCTGAAGCATTCCTGTGAAGTGGGAAGAGAGTTCCCATGATTATTTATCACCTTTTCTGATCATCTCATGTAAATATTTCAGAGGACTTTGTGATTAACTTTCAATATTAAGCAGTGGCTCTTGCTTTTACTTGTTTATGTGTGAAGTTTATATTGGATTTCCCAATGTATTATTCATGTCCTAAGCTTTACAGCAATCATGTTTCATTTTACTAATCTCTATCCAACATTACTCACCACCCTCAAGCCCAGTGGTTTGAGTTTCATAGTGATTCCACTGTAAATATGCCAGCTCCTTACACTCACAATGAATCTGTATTTTGCTCCTGTCACATTTTGATGTACTTTGACAATATAAGTGCATTTCTTTGTATGCTTATCTTTCTTGAGGCTTTTTGGTTTTAGCATTCTGCCTTCAAGTTGTTTTATGTATGTATGTTTTATGGAGGAGGAGATGACTTTATATTAACTGCAAGGGGAAAAAAGACATTTTCAGAGAATCAGAAAGGCTCTGTAAGCAATGGTGGAACTTTGGTTTAGTTATAAAGTGAGGGAGATGTTGAGGGCACATCTGCATGGCCTGCCAGTGCTGTAATTTTGCACTGTGATTTCGTTCCAAGCTCCAAGGAACTATGGCAACTGATGGTGATGATGCTTAATCTCACAAAGAATTGACATTATCCACTCACGTTCGAGATGACAACAGCCCATGTCCCCAGATTACTTGTCTCCTGGTGAGACTCTTCATTGAAAGAGGACTCCTGGTGTTCCATCTGCAGCCCAGTCCTCCATACTGTTGTCTTTTTTGTAAACAGAGGGACTTCTCTCACACCAGTCCCATAGAAAGTTGAGAGATTTCAGTGAATTTGGAAATAGACAAATGCGTTCACTAACTTTCAGTTTCACATGGTGAGTGTGCGGTTGGAATGAGCTTTGGGCTCAGGATATTTGTGAAAATTGTGTTCTAAAGCATTAGAAACCTAGCTCCAAACATCAGCAAAAATACCAGGGTTTCTAGATGCAGCAGTAATAGTCCCGATCAATCAAGGAGAAAAAAGAACAATCGGAAAAGCAACTGCTTCCTAAAAATGGCATAATGAAACCATAGCATCAAAGAAAAGTCTTTTAGCAGCTTTAAATGCTACTAAGTACTGCAATGGCAATTCTGTACTGACAGCAATACTGATTTTTAAATGTAAAAAAATGGATTTTGACTATGGAATCAGAGTCAGCTATATCATAATGTCATTTTGTTCTTTATCAAAGGATAATTTGATCTGATTCTTCAAATCAAGTAGCATTCACACATGTGCCAGCAGAAGACATCATGAAATTTCAGATTTCTAGGTTTCTGCAGATTTTGCACACAGGTTTTTATTGCAGGGGAAAAGGGCTGAGGCTTTAAGCAGTTCATACTGAAAATGTTAAACTGAATCCACACGGAGCAAATAGTACAGTTATTAGCTTTGGGAAGGCTCAGGTATCTCACATCAGAGAATGTGGGTCTTCTGAGTGGCTCTGATTCTCTAACAGGCTAGTTTCTTTTCAATCAATCCATCTTAAAATATTATCAAAAGGTAAAAATTCCTACCTCTGTTTTACAGGGTCAATGATACTTGTTCAACAAGAACGTCACAGTGAGGTTCTGGCTGTGGAGACAGAAGACAGGGTCTGGAGAGCAAAGTAAGCTTGTGGGCAGAGTGTGAGTGAAAGGTGGTAAGGTCTAGGCCAGTCAGTGTTTGCTGAGGTAGACTGAAATCAGGGCACTTTCCCCTGACAGTCCTATGAGCCTATTGCTCAGTGTTGCTTCTACTACCATCAGTTCTCTTGTTACTACTCTCACATCCTTCTCAATCTGAAAGTTTACCAGACACTGTCTGGGCTACAGGTAGCTGCAGTCCAGCTCCATGATGTCCACCAGCAGGGAGCACAAACTACAGCTCCATCTTGCAGCCCGGGGGGAAAAAAACAGCTTTTCAACTCTGTGGTTCACATTTTAACTCTGTGTTTCTTAGAAAAAAAGTCAGAGTTACATCTTCCAGTGAAGTGATGAATAAAGTTATAAAGAAATCAAAGCATCTGGAAGACCCTAGGTCACTTTGTCTCTGCTGAGGTCAAATGAAATGGAGTGATGGTGCTGGGGCATCAAGTCATACTGATAAAAATTCAGGAGCGTTCAGCATTCCAAGCACAGGATGGCAATAGCCAGATGTGGCACTCACACTGTTAACACACACTAAGGACACAGTCATACTAAGGACAGCACCAACCTTTGCATAGTAATGGCTTTTTGGTAAAGTATGACATTAAACACACAAAAGGAAACTTGTAGTATAAGGACACATAGTGGTTCATAAGAAGGAGGGTTCCCCATTCAACAATGTTGGTTTATCATCCATTGTCAGCTGACACAAGAAAATAAAAATGTCAAAGATATTATTGAGATGAAGGTTTTTCAGGTGAATAAAACTGGATTTAAGCCAAATTGTTGGTTTGAACATATCAAAACATCTTCTTTCTGTTTTAACAGGTTTTAAATAGTAGCTTTTTAATCTGAATCAACTGTGCTGCACAAACAGGTCATTCTTAAGTCAAAGATCAAAATTTTCCTTTGAAAAAGGGTCAATACACTATATTCTGACATTTTCTCCATTTTGTTAGGTTGCAGGATGCTCATGATGATTTAGGTTTCATAAAATGTACATCATTGAGAAACTGCTAGTCACATCCAGAGACAATTATACACCCACCATATTGAAACACGACACAGTATCATTTTATGAAATAAATGAAAAGCCAGAGGAAAACAGGCAATAACAGATTATAATGTACAAATATTAGTATTAGAAGGCAATGTGGGACCCTTCTCGGCATATTGATGAAGATCAGCATATGCTAATCATTTACTACATCCATAGAGATGGAATATGGTCTTCTGTTCAAGGCTGTATAACCTGGCAGATGCAAGATTTGCTCTTATCTTAGAAAAGACTTCATGGCTTATTAAATTTAAGCTGCAGTGTAGAGGGTTAGCAGGTAAAGAGAACTGGTGAACTGGAAGAAGAGAAAGCATGAAGTTAAATGCCACAGCTTCCTTCCAGCCCTGAGTCTGATGGGCTCAGATTTGCAATTTTGAGAATAGACATCAAGGGTGTGAAGCTATCAATAAAATGATCATTTGGATATTGTATGGTCTATAATGATGTCGTTTGCAGGGGCATTACTCAGGAGACAATCGCATCTATTTAATATCACAATGTGATCATTCATTTTGCTATATATAAGCTATATTTTACTATGTTTACATATTTACATTTATGTATTGAAATTACACATATTTGAAATTAATACTGACTTCAGGGAAGTACGTATTTGCAGTGACATTTAAATTATTTCAAAATAAACATATATAGCTGAAATGAAAGCCTTAGAACTTATTGTAATAGAAAGAGAAGTCCTTCACATATAAACTAAAATGAATTATACAAATGCAAGCTTCTTCCTCCTTTAAGAATTACCTTCAGCTTTCTTCTAGAAGGACCAAATCTGCAATTTAATTCAGTTGCTGTGGCAATTCAATTCAGTTGCTGTGGCATTTTAGTACAAGGCAACTAAAAACTAAAAATAAGGATTCCATTCATTAGTACAAATCTGGCATAAAGTTATCTGGAAAATCAGTGTGGGTTAGTTTTGTTTTGGTTTGTTTGTTTGTTTTTGCAATGTAGTATGGTTTTAATAGCGACAGTCCATTCCTCTTTGTTTTTCTTTTTGTTATCTTCCCTCTCCTCACTGAAAAAGAAGAAACTGAGGTGAAGTGCAGAAGCAGATCTTTCCCTTCACAATTTCAGAAAATTTCACATTTCATTTAGTTTTGTTTTTTTTAACTTGCCACTAAAAAGATTGGATCTAAAATAAAATTCTGTCCAAAGATTCTGGGGAAATGCCTTCCTGATCTTACTCTTTTTAACTGAAAGGTCCCTATCATAGCACAAGGTTATTTCTTTAGTAACGTCACTTTGTTACTTGATAATACTTGCTTATAGTTTTTCCAATGCATTCATTGCTAATTTATTCTCTTAGTTTTCTGCCTACATTCTGTCTTTGTTATTTTATCTCTTCTGGTCTAATAAAGCATAATTGACATTTTATAAACAGGGCATTTAGAGTGAATTGCATTTTTATTAAATACCCTGTGACCATCTGTTTTACAGTTCATGGAATACAGCTGTCTCTGAATGTGCATGTAGCTACCATTAGCACTTACAGGATCTGCCATGTACATCAGGGAAAAATACATTCTTTCCTGCATTCTTTTCCATTGAGCATTAGTGCCATGTATTCTGTTGTGTTGAAGAGGCAGGAGGTTGTAACACTCAAGAAGTTTTTCCTAGTAGAGGTGAGTAGCCCATCTTCCAACCTATGATTTATTATTTCCAATTTCAATATTTCATCATCTAGTTGAGAAAACTTGTGAAATTAAGAATACAGATATCTTTGCAGTTAATTCAGCACTTTGAACTAAATGTACTTGTACTGTTTCAGGATGTGATTAGGACTAGACAACTGAAATACAGAAGAAATCAGTGCCACAGTCAAGTAAGGGATGGTCTCACCAGGACAGAACTCTATAAAATTGTCATATCACTCCCTCCTTGGCCACTAACATAATATGTGTAAGATGAAATAAGACAGTTATGCAAACTGTAAAAAATGGTAATAATGATGAATAAACTTGAGGAAGTGACTCCCTGACTTATTCTACTAAAGCAGAATGATCTTTTTAAAGTAACCTTGCTTTTCTTCTGTTAAGAAAACCTCATACTCTATATTCTTTAAAAAATGCCCGTTTTGTCTTATTGATATCCTTCTGCTGTGGCTGCCTCTGGCTCTGCATCTCCTCACTGTCACCACATTGTCTGTCTGGACCAGCTGCTGGAAGCAGTTGAGTCCATTTGCCAAATTCTAGCAGATGCAGAAGATTATGCACTCCAAAGGATGCATACAGCATGTGTCACCTCCAGAGTCCATGGGTTTTAACAGGCTCAGTTTGCCTTTCAGAAATGTGCTGCATACAGAAGGAGGTTTAACTGGAAAGACCCCGAGGAATGCAAAGTTTGATGCAAGAACAGCAACAATAGAGCAAAGAGACTGGCAGGTTTGCTGGATCTTCCAAAATTAAGAAAACACATTTAGGATACAGGTGGTGAATAAATGAGTCCCGAGAGACAGAACTGCATGTTTCTTGAAACTAAATAAAGGCAGATTTGTCTCATTAATTCTTTTTAGTGGCTGGTTACAGACAGTGTGATTTAACAGTGAAATGTTAATGGTAACAATGGCTGACTTTGCACTAAACGTAACTGAAAGTTGATGCTGCTTAGGGAAATGATTCATGCACTCAAAATCAAGATTAAAGTTATAGCATTTTTAAATAAGGTGAGATAGTTTCTTCTGATAGCCTTAAGTTCTTTTACATCTTAACCAAATAATTCTAATAAAAAGGTTATTGCTTTCTTTTGATGATGGAAATTAAGGAAAGCATTCCTTGCCTATTGACTTATTTGAATTTTCATTATTATTTCCCCTTGGTTAATCTGATGATTGATTAATTTGTGTGTTCATTAGTACCTGCACCTTTTTGGCAGAATCTTTTGAACCTGATGGCCAATTTCAATTAGTTGTGTCAGCAGGATTAAAGAATACCCGGTTCCTAAACTTTTTAAACATTTTGTGAAAATTGGTAGTGCTTACATTATGCTCTCCATGTAAGCCCACCAAACTTATGCTGCACTTACCCTGGGATGGGCCAGCCACTGTGCTGTGCACCTCCTGGTCAGACGGCAATGACCACGTGGGATAGGCAACAGTAGGTACCACCACTTGCTCAGATCAACAATGAAGCAACGAGATGAATATGAGGTGTTGTGAAAGGTGCAGAGAAAATGGGAAGAGGGGGGAAGTGAGGTTTGTGGTGGTAAGCGTGTGTACAAGGACAATCGACAGATACATACAAATAAGAGACTTTCTTCTATTAGATCCACAGCAAATGGCATAACCTGGTTTGTTCTGGACACAGTATTTCGAATGAATTTCAAAATGTAAAATAGCATATATAAGAAAAGTATGTCTGAATATTTGCAACACATGCATGTCATCTTCCCAGTTATTGTTCTTTTCTCTTATTGCCTCTTCCAAAGCTCTTTTCAGTATAGATCAATGTTGTTGAATTAGCTTATCCAAAAGTAAAGTGAAATGTTGTAGGAGTACACGTGCTAGCAGCAAATAAGACCAAAAGAAATTGGATTTAGGGGCTTCTTGGTGAAACAGCAAGACTAGTCAGAAACACACAAGGAGATTTTGTAGAAATCTCCTGCAGGTTCAGAAAAAATGCTTAGTATAACTATTATCTATTTATAAAACATAGTATCATGAGAATAGTAAACATATATCAGGAATTTCATTATATAAATTCAGGGAACGCAACTCTTCCTGATTGGGTTCAGCAGTGGTTGGTCCTTAAATCTCCTCAGGTGTTGAACAAAGAGCATAGGAAATGCTGATGGTCATCAGCTATCAAAGGCTTCTTCCTTGCACATCTAGTTACTGATCAAAAGTAGAACTGAAGCCCCATGGTCTCATTTGTTTTTAGGGAGTATCCTCATGTCCCCGACCCCTTATATTCAAGACTAGGATCTGAAGCTATCTTTCAGGCTCCCTTCTCATTTTTCAATCTTGAAAAGATGATAGCTGAATCTGCGTTCACTGGAGCACTGCACACTCCATGGTTTAATTGCCTCACATCTAATTAGTTCATTCTGAAATAGTTGTTGTCTTAAAAATAGAGTTAAGGGTATGAACCAACTCCTTCATAATGTAGTTATATGAATCAAACTCTATTAACAAATTAACTCCACTGTGTATGACGGTTGTGGTTTATGTATTATCGTGATTTGTCTCCTTTTCTTAGAAGATACAACTGAATACTTTTTAATTGCATGTCATGCTTTATTTAATTAATGAATATATTATTATTTTTTTTACAGTGTCAGTCACATTCTCTTGGTCTACCAGCAGAGTGTGCTGACTCACAAGCACAGTACTTTTCAAGTAGAGATAGGTCTGAAAGGATATTTGAAACAGAAAAGAAATTTTAGGATAGTAATAAGAAAAAAAAAAAAAAAAAAAAAGCCTGTCTTTAGGACTGCCTATATTTTTCTGATTTTTTTATCTCTGGTAGCCTTGGAAATTCAATTTTTATGAGTCACCAAAATGGACTGGATGATGATGAAACTCAGAGTTGATAATCCTAACTTCTAAATATGAATTTAAATTTCAGGATAAGAGGAAAAGAAATTCCAAATATTTCTCAGGTTTTGTCCCTGGAAGTATTTTGTTCCAAAGATTCTAAATCTTGCTCCAGAATTGTTTGGAAATGCTTCATGTGTTCTTTATTCCATGATGTGATGATACATGATTACAGTTCAAATACAAACCATTAATCACTTTGTTATTTAATGCTAACTGAAACACGTTCTGCTTTCAGGTAACCACCTCTTGACTAAATTTCATTGTAGATCTCTGTGGTAGCCTCAGGACTTTTTGTGGTAGGGTATAACTCTGTAGAGAGCTGTAGAGTTCAGCAGGGCACAGCTAGCTTTGCTGTGTGCAGGTGAGATTTGGGAGGCTGGGCAGAGCCTGGTTAGAGAGATGTTGCCATTTCGGTGACAAAGCTTTAGTTGGAAATATCATACATTGACTAGACAGTGCAGAACTGAATGCAAGGACAACCTCAGGCTGTAACAGCATCTGGGTAGGAATCATATCTGCCCTGCACTGAGAGCTAAGGTTGGTTTTTTTTCTGTTTTACGATGGTCCCTGTGGCACAGCTTAAAATTTGCAAGTGTTTCCTAAGTTTGAGGCTTTCTAAATGTATTCATGGAAACTTCATACTATTTTCTGGAACCAATAAATAAGAATAGCACCCCGCAGTCCATTTATGATTTTATGAACCTGTTTTCTTTCCAGTGTTTCTACCTACGTAAGTACTGGAATATTCTTGGTCCTAAGTTAAAAGGTGTGGGTTGTATTCTCCAGCTAAGCAACTTCAAGCTTAAGCACCAATGCTTTCTCCTCTACAGCTTCTAGGCAACAGCTGACTGAAGAAAAATCAGCACAGCTACAGCCCACGTGATACATACACCCACACACCAAATACAAGAGGCTTGCATGAGGGTTTTCAAAACATGGAAGAAACATCTAAGTGACTTGAGAAAGAATTTGAATTGCATATTATCTGAGTTTATTGACTGACTGGAATAATTTTCTTTTCCTAAAAATCTGAACACTAACTGTGAATAATAAGTTTCTGAATACCATCCAAGATTAATTTTTAAGCTTCTAGGTATCTGAAGATACTGTTGAAGTATCAAAGATGCTTTTCACAAGCATGTACTTAGAAATTATCTTCTTCAGGCTCCAACTTACATTGGACAAGCAACCTCAGACATTAGCCCTTGACATCTGCTTACTTGGGCCAAGACTTATTCCATCTAACTGAGGAATGGTGACACCCCAGTTTTTTTCATCATGAGGTATCATAAGACACATTCATAATGTATGTAACACAAGGAACAGAAGTTAGGGTTTAACTTGTAAAGCAGCTTGCACTTAACCCAACAGGCCTTAAATTTGAGGCCCTTCGTGTGACCATAGATTAACCTTAGAACAGGTACTGAGTCAATATACCTTGTGCCTAGCTACTTTATACGAAACTATGACATTAATGTAAGAATGGCTAACCTTACTCTATATGAAGATTGTTCCTTGTGCATTCTGGGCTGCTTTTGCTATGAGCTTTCCCCAGTTATCTACTAAACACACTTGCCCTTGAGTAATACTCAGTCCTTAATATCACCAGTACACTTTAGAACTTAAGTTACTATGGAAGCAGGTAGATGTCAATTAGTAACCAGATGATCCCTTAAGGTTATGCAAAGGGAAAATTATTAAGGAACACCAAGAAGGGGTTTCTTGCTAGTTGCTATTCCTTAGCTGTAATAGGTGATATAATCATAACATAACTAGCTTAGTCTGTGGCCCTCAAATTCAGGAGTATGTTGAGTAGCAGAAAGAATGCCTAGATAACACAGCTGGTCTCCATCCTGACATATTTATCAGATATATTGATTGATACATCAGCAATAGTTTTGCTAACTGCATGAATTTCTCTGTTTGAAAGCTAAGATGTCATCCACAAAATAATTTCTAAGGGTCATACACAAAACATGAATGAATCCATGTGGAATACCTGGTTTGGATGTGTTCCAAGCTTACCTTGGGTGGGCTGAAATGCCCTTTAGATATGCATCTTTCTCTCCATCAACTATAGATATGGATAGGATTACAATTTAAGTATCCTGACTAGACAAACAAAGTTGTGAGAGCTCAAACATCACCAAAACTGTATACGTTGTTCATGAATGTCTGCATAACTTCTAATTTTCAGGCTAAAAGCTAAAGCAATAACCAGTTTAAAACCAGCATCTTTAATGATATATTATGCATGGTTGAAAATAGGGATTTTTATTAGAACTGTCACAGATCACAGAATCTGTCAGGACCCTGAGGTCACCAGTAGGCCATAATGGCCTTGACCAGCCTCACCAGGGACATCCACACATAATTTCTACCCACTGCTCCAAGGGGTGCATCTAGACCCTGTAGGTTAGGTTATTTATATCTTGCTTATGAGGAAAGGCTGCGAGCCCTGGGGCTGTTTAGCCTGGAAAAGACTGAGAGGGGACATTGTGAATGTTTACAAATATCTGAATGGGGGGTGTTCAAGTAGAAGGGTCAAGTCTCTTTTCAGTGGTGCCCTGTGATAGGATGAGAGGTAATGGTAGGAAGCTGAAAAACAGGAAGTTCCACCTCCACATGAGGAAAAACTTCTTTACGTGACAGAGCACTGGAACAGGCTGCCCAGAGAGCTTGTGGAGTCTCCTTCTCTAGAGGCTTGCAAGACCTTCCTGGATCTGTTCCTGTGTGGCCTGTCCTAGGTATTCCTGTGCTGGCAGGGGGGTTGGACTTGATGATCTCCAGAGGTGCCTTCCAACACCTGCCATTCTATGATTCTATGATTTAGGGCCCTGCCAACCAAGTATTTTATATTTCTAGTGAGGAAATAGAAAATACTTCTCTGGGCAACCTCTTCAGATACTTAATTGCTCTCATGATGAAGATTTTTTTTTTCTTGTGTCTCACAACAGAGTAAAGTACAACAGTATTATCCAAGCTGTCAAAGTAAATTAAACTTTTTCTTCGGCTAATGTTGGTTTGTTACTATAGTTGTCTTCCAGTGGGTGTGGTTGAGTAGTTTATGTGTTGAACCAGAAGCACAGTGATGAAGTCCTGACTCATATGAGATCAATCCTCTGTATTTTCCCTCTTTGCTATCTGCAACTGGAATTTTCATTTCCTTCAGCAAAGGTAATGCTTGGCTCCAGGTGTGCCTAAACTCCTGGGGAGAAAAACCATCAACAAATGTCATGTTACATTTCTGTAGGAAAACACTAAAGAACACCATCAGGCTATTGCCACTGCTGCTATGTCAGATCATCCCTGTCAAGTGATGAAGGACACCTCAAAGCACAGTTCAGTCTTTCCATCCAGTTATTGGGTATAACAAATCCTGCTTGAAAAATACTCCATTTTCAGACCTGGGAACACATGTTAAACCATAGTGTTATTTCTGAGGGGACAGAGAAGGCATTTTTATTCACCACTTATTTTGCAATTGTTCCCTTCCTTTTTTATTTTGTCTTTTGTTTTTATTTTTATTTTAAATGAGTACTAACATCCCACAGAAAAGCCATCGCTTCTGACAATAAGCTACACACTATTCATGTCACACTGTGCTGATTATACGTGCTTAGATGAAAAGAGCCATAATTAGTTAGACCTTACTTTTTGGCATGTTCCCTGGTAGACTAGGGTGAAAGCACCCCATTAACATGAGTTGATTCAGAAGGCTTCAGGTGATGCAGGTAGTGATCTCATGGCATCTTCCTTGTTCATATCTCAATCTATATCACTAACGCCTATTGAGCAGATTAGAAAAGAGAAGGGATCCATTTGAAATGACCCTTGTTTGCTTCCATTTGTAGAATTCTATTTTTATTTTGTTTGCCATAGTTCTTCACATCTATTTCTGGTCAAACATAGATTATTTAATGTCAAACCTTTATTAACAACAATCATGTTAAAAAGGTTTAGCTAGCTATAGTCACTGACTCTGAGATGACTCACAAGCCATTTTGTCTCTTCAGATCAAAAAGTAATAAAATTAAGAGGGTGTCCCAAAATCATATCTTTCCCATACTCAGCCTGTAAGTGAGAAGTAGAAATACTGACAAGAATTCAATTCACTCACTAAATTTTAAATTATGTCCTAAGGGAAGAACTGGTTCAGTCAGGAGCTCTGCAACTTCTGCTTCAGAAAGTATAAAATACTATTTTTCCTAAACATTCAGTAGAATACAAGTGAGTTTTAGAGTAGCAGAATTCCTCCTTGCATTCGTGTTTGAAAACTAGTCCAAAAATTTGCAACACCCACAGTTTTGGTGGAAAGGGAAAAAAGGAATGCAAGACCTTAAGAAGGGATGAGTGAAAGCAACCATTGTTCTCATACTGACATGAAAATAGAGTGGAAGATGCAGTAGCCTAAATGGGGACAGTGTAGATGGTAACACTAAGTGCACAACAATCTTCACAATCCTCAGAAAATGCATTTTTTGAATGGAGTGTGACAGCAATGTCTGGAAAACTTCACAACTGGTAGCTGAATAAGAGGTCAGCTTCTAGATGGGAGGTCTTGGAAATGAACGCAGGAACCTTTTTATGATATCACCATAAAACATCAGTAAGTGTGAGACTGCAACACAGAGGTAGCTCCCATGAGTGTGAAGCTAGGCAAAGCAAGCAGCCTTCCACTAATAAGCTAATTCTAGGCATGTGCTTTATCAATATCAAGGAGTGCTTGTCTTCACAGACCTGTGTGAGATTTAGCTGATTTCTCTCCCTGAAGTTGTTAATCAGTGAATACTGACCCACAGTTTAGCTGGAGAGCTGGGAAAGAAATGTTAATTATAAGAAATGCAAATTTAGTTCTCCTTAGTCTATCTCCTTTCTCCCAAACTGCTAGTTCTGTGCAAAATTTTCAGTAAGCCTGTCCATTTCCAACCACTGGGAAGAGCTCAGCTGAGTTCCTCTGTTCAGTCCCTCCCATTTTGTTCTCACTCTGTTGGGTCAACTGCATTATTCTACTCAGTTTTTCCCTTTTCTGTTCTAGAAGAGTTTTATTCTCCTCCTCCTTAGCGTCAGTAGCCACTTTCTTCTCAGCCTAGTATTGCTGTGCCCAAGACCATTCAAGCCTCACCCCATTTCCCTGTTTTTTCATGTGCTCATAAAAAAATCCTTTTTTTTTATACAGCATGTTTATGGGACAAGATTTCTCCAAGTTTACTCTGAATCTTTGACAATATCAAAAGGGCAATATAAAAAATGATCAGTAATTTTAAAAGGATAAGTGAAATATTACCAAACTTTTTATTCTTCTAGTTTTGATGTCTGAAAGATCACTCAGATTCACCTTAAGTCCTTTGTCAAGAATCACCAAGAACAGCATCCAAGTCTGAAGTCTTGTGGCTTTTGTGGGAAAGAAGCAGTGAAACCAAAATTTTGACATCAGTGCCACAAATTCATAGTAGTAATGTGCACATACTGAACACAGGGCATGCCAACCTTTGATGTCTTAAATCAGGGCTTGCTAACAGTACATTGAAAGGATATTATGGATGGTTCCTCTTCCAGAGCAAAGATAGGGTTGAGAGCATTCCCCTGAGAAAATTGGTCCGTGAGGCTTCTACAATAATTTTAGGGAGTGAATTCCTTATCTTTAGAAAAAACTAGATTATCTCAGGTAGCAGAGATTAGAAAAATAATATTCTCCCAGGGGAAAGAGGCATTACTCTGGCAGGAAGCTAAGCCGTGTTTTTCCACCTGGAAAGGTCCATAGGTCCTCCTCTGTACCACCTCAGCCATCAATGGGGGTCCTCACTCAATCTTTGTTCTCTAATGTGGCCAAATCACTTTAAAGCCCAGTTTCTCTACAAACATTACAACTCTGCACAGATTTAAAGTTTATTTAGGGATTGGCTGGGAATGAGCTTGACTGAATGTATATATGCAGTGTTCATCGACAAAGTTTCCCCGAAATGTGGATGTTATGAAGTTCCAAATACTGGCAAGTTGTATTATTAGAATTTATTACCTTTTTAATTAAAAAAAAATAAATTCTCAAAAGTGCTTGCTATGCTATATAGAGGTATTTTTTTTTCCAGAGAAAAATAATTTCTTTGGACACAGGACTGAATTCTGATGGGTAGAGAGAGGACAGCTTGGGAAAAAAGAATTATATCCAAAAATGAAGCATTAATGCATTAAGAACAGAAAGAGAATAATGCCTCATTTTGATGAATGCTCTTGTTGCTTTTTCAGAAAGTAACTTTTTCTAGCCTTTCACAAATTCCCTTTCTTTGAATTCAAAACAGGACAAAAACTTTTCTCTCTCAATTTCTCTGCTCAGCAAGCAGGAAAAAGACAAGAAACTGTGCAGGCTGCTGTTCTTCCAAGGTTCAGTTTAGCTGAGGAATGAAACATCCCACATGTGCAACACTACAACAAGTCTTGTCTGAATATTCATAATGTCCTTTATATCTGATGGATTAAATCTCATGGTTTTACTACACTGGCTGCTCTTTTTAAGTGCTGCCAGCAAAGGCTTGATCTATAGTTGACATTATGCTCAGAATGAGTATTTCATTTGCATTAAGCAGTGAAGAAACTGACATTCTTTTTCCCTTAGCTGCACTAAACCAGCAGTGAAAATAGCTTTCTTATATTTCTATCAGGGCATATATTTCTAATGGTGAAAAGATAAAATGTAGACATTAGTGATATCATTATGTAGAACAGAAACATGGAAACCTGATTAGCCAATTTTCAGCATCAAAGAAGAATGCTTTCCAATGCTGGATAAGCAGAGCTGTAGTTGGCAGAGTAGGGAATCTTGTGGTCAACTATAAAAATGTTCTTCTAGAAAAACGTTGCCAAAACAAAATAGCTAATAAAAAGGAGGTTAGTGGATGTAGCCTTTCTTGTTTAACTTCACTGTGTACTTTTTGATATCCAATCGTGCATGAATTCAATGGCTTCAGCACCAACTGGCAGAGTAATTTCAAAAGTGTCATTGCTGTTATACTTCAGAGACACTCTTCTTTCCAGAGATCTGATCATTTTTGAATAAATGATTAATAGTGACCAATACATCTTCTATGCTATACATAGACAGCTATGCCATGATACCCTCACTCCCTACATGGAGTGATGAGCTAGCACTTAGTTTCTCAGTGCCAAATAAAAATCACCAGAGCCCAGTGGTCTTGAAGAATCCAAAACAAGGACATTCTGGTGTGGTTCACCACTTACAAACTGGCCAATGACTAAAAGTCAGTTTTTTCTTGTAAGTTTTAAGGACACAGGCCTACTTCCTAACTAAATATTTGTTACCTTCCTATATTACTTCTTGTGAAGAAAAAAAGGCCAGAAGGAATGGCCGTGGTAAGTAATGGAGCATAAAACCAAAATGTTACTTCAGGCAGTGGGCAACATTCCCATTTCTCACAGTACGATTCACAGGGAAGGAGGTGTGACAAAGGCTGCAAGCCATATTTACGTCTTTTGTGATTGATGGATATTGGTAACATACTGGTCTCTGAAATAATTTAGAGCTCTTTGAGAAGAGAAAGAAGAAAAAGATAAGCCTTACCTGTTGTATTCAGCTTGTTTCTGAATAATGATACATGAAGCTTGGCTGATTATTCCTTACCTTGGGTAGAACAGTATACCTCGAGTAAGTAAATGAAATTTAGATATAAAGGCCTGGCTTCTGCTCTCACATTTATGTAAAACATAAAATTCTCACAAAGTTGGATGAGTAACTCTGGGAAAAATAATACAAAACAAAACCAGATACTAAAGAAGAAAAGGATTTGTCAAGATACTACAGGGTGTATTTGAAACAGTTGTCAAAAGGCAATTATCATGTATGTTATTGAAATAGGTAGATATGTTTTGACCCAGAATCACAGTACTTTGAATGTGACACCTAACTTGTCTGAAGAAAATGAGAGGCTCCAAGCTTCACATTTTGGTACAATCTTAATTTTCATTCTTGAAGATTTATGAATGGTGTTTGAATTTTATCTAAGACCTTTGAATGCATGACTTACTCTAAGTTTGAAATTAAATTATTAAAAGAAAAGATAGCAAGGCTGTATTTCAACTATGAAATATTCACTTAATTTTATTTAGATCTCCTCTTTTTACAGCTATTTTTTTTTTCTGTAAGGTATAAGACAATCTAGTATAATTCCAACTTTGGTTACTCATGAACTTAACAAAAAAACCTTTACCTGAAAAATGTTGTTATTTGCTGATTTTCTAAAGAAAGAAGAACACCTACACTTTCTGTCAGTGTAAGAGTAGCGTACTCTTTGATATTTTATACAGAGTTTTTATAATCCCTAGTTTGATTTAAACTGAAGGAATATTGCTGTGGTCTTACTAGCATCTCCAAGAAACTGAGACAAGTCTTTGTAAATTTACTGTTCAGATACCTTCTTGAGTATTGTTTTCTCTTTTCCAGTCTTCATTGTAATAAGCTGCTTGGGTGACTTGACTTGTGTGAAAGTGGAAAAAAAATCTTTGAAAAGTTTCATTGTATACATCCATTGAGCATAATTTTGCCTTATTTATAAGTAGTTTTTTCTCAGAAAAGCAAGATTTGTATATCACAAGAGTCTTCTGAAGAAGTAATATCCACTGACATGTCATATACAGAAATTTTATAAATTATCATCATCCTAAAACCAAAAGCAGTGTTTATATGATAGTGTTTGCAATTAGCACAGGCCTATCTTAAATTTGTTACCAGGTTACAAAGGTGCTTGCTTTTCAATGTCATGAGTCAAGGTGGTTGCCAAAAATATTAGGCTTCACAGTACACATCATAAAAAATTTACTACATCACTAGCACAATGATAGTAAAAGATCCATTCCTGCTGCCTTTGTTAACTATGTTTAGATGACCTAAGTATGACTTTCCCTCAATGCCCATTAAAACCAACTAATGCATGTGGGAGCTGTTTAGTGATGTCGTGCACATCAGATACGATGAGATACCCACAGGAGACACTTTAACAGGGCATATGTTTCCAAATCCCACAGTTTGCCCCCCTCATTCTACACACATACAAAAAGAACCTTGTTCATTTTTGCTGCTTCCAATGCAAGTGACTGTTCTAGTAATGAACTAGGGTACATATGGGGTTAAGTAATTAGTCAGAAATTAATAATAAGAAACAAGAAACTTTTACAATAATATCTAATCTGTGCTAAATTTAATTCAGTACCTTTTTTTGAAATTGTAGGTGATCAAAAGGAAATCTGTAAATTCACACAAATCTCCCTAAACACACCACAGAAAAATAAAGACAGCAGAGAATGATTCACTCCCTGTCACAAAGCAGCCCCCTTAATGGATGAAATCTGCTGAAGTGTTAAGTAAGGCTCTTCCTGAACCTTAGTCTGATCTTCATCTTCGATGACAGTCTCTTACCTCTCCAGATCTCAGAAGCCTGCCTGATACATTTAACATTTGAACAATTTTGTTACATATAACAACTAATTCCTGTTTGAACTGTTTATCAAGGAGACAAAGAAAAAAAAAAACAGATGCATTTAGCAGCTCTATAGCTTACAGATAAAACTAATTACATATTCTGGTTATATTTGCTTATTTTGAGTTAATAGACAACAGTATTTCCTTTTAATATATATGCGATCAAACACAGCAACAATGTTTAAGAGATTTATCTATCCACACATTTGTAGTCTTTGCTAACTATGCATCCCAGCTAATTCTAAGATGGTGCTGGATAGTTTTACAAAGTCCTGTAAAAAAGATATGTGGGGTAATGGAAATGGTTGCCTAGAGACACTTATGGATCTTCCACATTGACTGGGGATGTCTGGACAGTGTCTTCTTGTAGGGTGACAAAAGCACATACCACATAGAGTGGTAGTGGTATGTGGGAGAGTGAAGTTGCTGTAGCTTCCCTTCCCAGCATGGGTTTCTCTCTGACATTTTCACAAGGACAGTTTGTTGCTGGGTCGTGGCTGGCTGAGCTGCTCTGGCCCTGCTGTGTGGATAATGGGAACATTGCATACCCCTGCAGAGAGACTTCTTCAGCTTGGTAGAGGGCACAGCACTGTCTCCTAGCCCTGAAACATCAAAAGCTGCCAGGTTTTAAAACTGGCATTTCCATTTCTCTAACAGGTGGCAAAACAACAGATTGGAAAATAACCTTGTTTCCTTTAGGGACCTGATGATATTATTGCCATAGGTTTTCATTTTTAAACTTCCTTCATAGCCTGGTGTCTGCATCTATTTTTGGTGTCTAAGAGACACTTTTGCAGAAGTATTGAGCACAAAGTAGTCCCAGTGAATGACTGAGTACAATGATGGGAACCTTGTCTATACGGATGTGCCAGCACTATTTATCTGCATTAATAAGCAGAGTAAACCAGCCAAAAAGTCTTTTCTAGACTTCAAGACAAATCTCTTTTTAAGCAAACTCTTAACAACTTGGGTGTGATTCACTGTAATGATACCAATATTTCAAAACCTACCTTAAAATGCGTAGTAAAAAAAAAATCACATCGAGTTAGTACTTTGTGTGAGGCAGGAAAATTCAACATTCTAAAAGTAAATTGTGAATGTGTTAAGCCATTCCTCCTTCCTTGGGCATGAAAGGGTTACACAAGCTTAGTGTAGATGTTAGTGCTCTGAGTTTTGACCTGCCTTTGGTGAACAAATGGATTAGATTTAAAAGCACCAATGGCATTAGGTTCTCCAATGTGCAGATGTGCTGTATGTGTCTGTCTACAGTAAATTCTTTTTAAAGTTAACATTTGTTTTAAAATATGACAAGTTATTTCACGCTTTTAGCACATGTTTTGTTCAGTACAACTGAATATTGCACATGGGAAACATTTTCCAAAGAAAATTCTAAACTATAAAGGTTTAAAATATCAAGTGAAACTACCCATAATAATTAGTGTCATTATTTCTTCATTTACATACCTGTTAATCTG
This sequence comes from Ceryle rudis, assembly GCA_033439905.1. Taxonomy (NCBI): domain Eukaryota; kingdom Metazoa; phylum Chordata; class Aves; order Coraciiformes; family Cerylidae; genus Ceryle; species Ceryle rudis. The sequence goes on along the minus strand of JAAGNO010006586.1, from coordinate 11,230 downwards.
TTGCATATTCTCCCTCATTTTCTTGGTGCCAGACATTTTTTTAAGATGGATTTAATTTATTAAATTTTCAGGATAATAGCAATTTTACTCTTTATGGATTAATGAAGTTTACCTTGATATTATGAGGTGGTAAATGTGCAATTAAAATTGCAAATTAGCATACGAATTATTCCCTGATACCAAAGCTTGACAAAAAGCCTGTAGACAAGTTGGCTGTAAATAGTTAACTGCAGACTAGCTATACTAATATTTATATTTTTTCTGAAGCAAATCACTACTTTTACTGAGGTGCATTAAGATGTATTTTGTTAAATATTTTGTATTCTGAAATCGTTGTATGTTAACAGCTACAATTATCCATTCAGTTATTCATTCAGAATTTCCTAATAAGCATGTACTAGTCTATTGATTCAATTCAATTTGTTTCAATTCAATTCAATAATACTCTATTGATCTAATTCAGATGTCTTGGGAGCCATTTCCTGCTTTAGAATGTCAAGAAATATTTGCTAATTTGATCTTTAATCTGATACTTGTTAAATTTCTCCATAATGTAACATTTTCATTGTTTCTATTTAGAAAAATGAAAGGAAGTGATAATGAGAAGGGCCAGTCAATCAAAATAATGAAGTGAAATGGTCTATTGCCATCTGTCTTTCCTCTGCAATGGAATGGAAGAATGGTAGTTTGGCGTGCAGAAAAGCAGCAGGATTTAACTTATGAACTCCAGGTAAATTAAAAGAAGCTTGTGAAATATCTGGCTCGGATATCATAGCTTAGTGTGTTTTTTAGAAGAATCTAGCATTAGAGTTGTATTTCCTTTTTTTTTTCATACCATGACTTTTTTTACCTTTTCACTTTACATTTGCACTTTAAACCTACTTAATAAAATGTCATAAACATGCACAGACTGTAAGTACCACAGACTGCTATTAAGCTCCATCATTTTGCTGAATAGGTGTTTAGAGCACTCATACACTTACAGCAGTTGATGTGTTGTGTGAATCGTCTCTAGACTGAGCTGGCATGCTAATTACTGTGTAGGTTTGCATTACCGCATCTTCATCATTATGTCTGCGGTGAACAATAACTAGGATATATTGGTTTAAATAATCTGTTGTAAATATATTAATGTATATTGTAAATTTCATTTTATTGCTCTCACTTCACAACTTGTTTGTAGATATCCTCAATATGCTATCCTTCAATGACATCATTTTATCCTCTCTGTACCATATATGTACAGTCATGTGTGTGTAAATTTTTTCTATTTATATAACTATATCCAGCATCAAATAATTGTTAAGGGAAGCCTTTAGTGACTTTGAATTTAAATAATTTGATGGTGTTTTTTTTCTAATAACCACAAAAATTGTGTGTGAAGAAAACAAAAAAAGATATAAGGCAAAATAAACTGTTTATTTAAAGCACATTTTGGTATGAGGAACTGGAAACAAACTGCAGGAAGCAGCCAATCTAACAAAACCACTTTTCCAGTGGTGCTACCAAGGTCACTGAGAACACTGATTCTCTGCCTATAGGCTGGCCTTTTAATGAGCTTTGTTTTTTTTAAATCTTATCTTGTTTGTCTATACCATTCTCTCTGTTTTCTGCTGTATCTTTATGTACAAAAGTCCACTACGAGGTATTAATCAAGCACTTGATTTAGAAAGTGTTTCTGGTACTAGCATCTTCTGAAATACATACATGCTTCAGTTTTTCTGCATGACTTCGCAGCTAAGGAAAAGTTCTTCATAGATCACTTGGATGTATGAAGAAAAGAGAAGTTCTTTAAAGCCTTCATTAGTAAATTTTGTCAATTAATGAATTGTCTTTGCTGGACAGAGCAAGTTAAGAAATTAATGAGTTTGTAATCACAGTGTCACTACTCCATTTTCATGTTTACCGCCAGAACTGGAAAATTTGGATTTCTCTTGGCTGGGTTTCATCCTTTCTTCCCATAAGGCAAGCACTGTGTCCCTCTCCCTGCTCCCTCTACCTCATCCTTCTCAGCAATATCCCACAGCTCCAGAACATGCAGCCCACATCAAACAGCCAGTGGGATTTCTGATGATGGTAGGGACTAAACTTCTCACTAAATCTTAATAATATTCTGAAAGGAATATTTTGCCCATGAAATTAATGGTTTCATGGCTTTTTTCAACTTTCTTCCTAATATATCTGTTCAAATTTAATCTGTTTCAGTGTCCTAAATAGACTAATAAAAAAGGAGAGATGATTAATTCCTGCTCTCAACAACCTGTGGGGGTAGACCTTGAGCATAGACCTTCACAGCGAGACCACAGCTTCTTATTTTCTCTGGAGTTTCCCTCACCTTCAATCATCTCTCACATCTCTGAGTGGCACAGGCTGGGATATGGATTCTTTGCCGTTCTCCCAGGAGGTCTCAAAAATTTGGTGGAGGCTTTCTCTTTATGCTTATCCTCTTGAGCATCTAGCACTGAGCACAGGTATCAGAAGAGCTCCTCACCAACCCCGTCTGCACTCGTTGGGAATGCAGCAACATCTCCAGTTAAGCAGGTTTTGCTTAAACTGCTCCTCCCTTAATTTCTTTTTTTCTGTTTTTAAATTACATCAAGAGCGTCAGAGTCCAAGCCATAGTTTTCTCAGCACGTCATCTAATAAATGCTACAAAGTGTTTGAAATGTTTGAAGTTAAAATGTTAAGAAACATGGGACTTTCTGAACAGAGAAGCATTAAATCACCTTATTCAGAATTGTAACAAGATTTTGCGGTACTATAATCACTTGATCTTTTCTTTGTTCTTTCTGTTTACTATATTCGGTGCATTGTAAAATTTAAAACCTATTTACACATAAATTATGCTACTATCAATATTCAAACCAAACACAACACCATTATTGTTACCAAGAGACTGCATAAATCTTTGATCATTTCAGATGGTTCTGCTGGAATTTAACAGCAAAAAGATACTTTGTAATGGCGTTAAAAGAAGGATAACTATTCTTTGTGCAAATACAAAAAAAAAAAAAAAATCTGTTTCAGATCTGAATTGGTAATACTATAAAAGATTGAAAGAAGAATGTCTGGATGATGCTCAGAGTATTCTTGGCTAATGAAAAAAAATACAAGTGCTAAAACAGGTGATGTTTTAAATATTGGTAGCAGATCTTATCCCTAGGGAGACAAAATTAGATATATTTTTATTTCACATCAGAAGTTTATAAGAAGTCTCTGAAGAGATTTATAAAGTTAATTTAATAGCAACAAAGTGAAATAAAGCAAAACAAACTATAATTACAAAATTGTTTTCATTTCTCACTGACATTTAGAATACCAGTTTATAAATATCAGTTCTATTGCATGTGACAGCAGTTTGGCTTTCATTTGATTCCTATCTCAAGGACTGATATCTTCAGAGAGAAATGGCTGTGTGCATCTTTGCAGTAGGGTGTGTGCAGGGCTATCCCATCACATGTGGGAAGGCTTTTTGGTGAAACTCTGCAGTGACTCCACAAGGACACCTTTCCTGTTCTCATTAGATAGTGCTACTCACACCTCATCTGAAAGATGCACAGAGATATTCTACACTTAGAATAAAAACCTCGGGGACAAAAATCATCTTAAACAAATAACAACAAACTTGTGAATTCTGATAGCATGTGTAGAAGATTGAGAGGACCCAGAAAGGTTTTCTCTCAACTCACTTTTTAGAGATTGACTTACCCAAAGCATAGACATAGCCAGTAGCAACCAACACATGCAGTCTGTCAACTAGAAAGAGACAGTATTTTTACATAGTCTAGACAAAGTTGGGCATGCCCAACTCGATTTTATAATTTCCTACTCTGTTCAATTCAGTTCCTATTTTATTTTGTGTTAACGATCTTGTCCCCAGCAAGCCCACACTATTATGAAAAATGAAGCAGTGTTTTAGAAATCCTGACTCAGTTAAGGTTTAGGATGAGATCAGGAAATATAATATACGTCTAATCCTGTTTAACTACTTTTTTAATGATCTTGATGAGGGCCAGAGTGTTCCCTTAGCAAGTCTGTGGATGACACAAATCTGAGAGCAGTGGCTGATACACTAAAGGGTCATGATGTCATCCAAGAGGGACCTCAATAGGCTGGAGAAATGGGCAGACAGGAACCTCATAAGGTTCAGCAAGGGGAACTGCAAAGTACTGCACCTGGGAAGAAACAACCCCATGCACCACTGTATGCTAGAGTCTGCCTGTCTGGAAAATGGCTTTGCAGAAGAGGACCTGGCAGGTTTGGTGAATACCAAGTTGAACATGAGCCAGCAATGTGTCTTTGTAGCAAGGGAGGTTAAGGGTATCCTGGGCTGTCTTAGGAGGAGTGTTGCCAGGAGTGACCCTTCCCCTCTGCTCATCACTGGTCAGGCCACATTGGGAGTTCTGGGTTGTGTTCTGAGCTCCCCAGGACAAAAGACATGGACATACTGGAGAGAGTCCAACAAAGGTCCACAAAGATGATTACAGGACTGGAGCATCTCTCCTGTGAGTAAAGGCTGGGAGAGCTGGAACTGTTTAGCCTAGAGAAGAGAAGGCTTAAGAGGGATCTTATTTATGTGTATAAATACCTGAAGGGAGGGTGCAAAGGAGGCAGACAGACAGGCTCTTTTCATTGGTGCCCAGTGACAGAACCAGAGGCAAAGGGCACAAACTGAAACACGTGAAGTTCTGTCTGAACATGAGGAAATTCTTTTTCCCTATGAAGGTGACCAAGCACAGGCACAGGTTGCTCAGATAGGTTGTGGAGTCTCCATCCTTCAAGATACTCAAAAAACTTCTGGACAGGTCCTGGGCAATTGGATCTAGGTATCCCTGTCAGAGCAGGGGAGTTGAACTAGGTGAATTCCACAAATGCCTTCCAACCTCAATCATGCTTAATATTTAAGTGTGGAAAACACGCTGCTTACAATCTGGCTTTAAGCACATCTCTCTGATTTGAGCCTCACTACTGTCAGGTGAAGTAGGAATAAAGGTAGACTTCTGATCTAAGTCACTGTGCACCTCCCATTACTGCTGTGAAATGTAGATGATTAAGCTGGGAATAAAAATAATTGCAGAAAACAAGAGAAAATAACATTGCTATAATTTGTGTTATCTCTATTTCAATTTCTCTGTTGGCAATGGTTGTCACTCTGCTCTGTGAAAGAAACCTTCAGGCCATTTCTTCTAAATAAGCTGAAACACCATTCCAGGCATTTGAATGCATTTTAAGGTAATGCTTTGGACTGAATGAAGCTACATTTTAGCATGGATAGGTAATAAAGCGTTCTTTGGCAGTACCTGAAATAAATATCTTTATCTAGTCTCCCTATAGTATTTTTACTCTAAGTTTCTCTTCTTTTGCCATCTACTTGTTAAGGTTTTAGCTATCTGCCTTCCATCTGTGAGAGAAATGTTACTAATAATTGGCATTGTTTAATTCTACAGTCTCTCAGCACTAAGAAAAAATATTTTTTTTTCTGTCAGGGACTCCACCCTTCATGAGACAGGCATTTGGCCTAGCCAAAACAAAGATAATGGTCTCTACTGCCCACCTACTAAAGACAGTCCACTTATTCCATGATTCTCCCGAGATATGATCGAAATGATTTATTACTGATTTCATTGCCAACTGGCTTTAAGGTCTGTACTGCAAGATTTACTGAAATACAGTAAATAAGAGTTAGAAAGTTATTTACCTCCAGTACTTGCTTGTGCTCTGGAAGTCTCATGGTCACCAGGTGTTCTGGATCACAAAGGAACAGAAATCTTTCCTTGTGTTGCTATTCTAAGGTTAAACATGAATCAGTACAGCAATATGTCATAGTACTGCTTTCTTTCATCAAACATAGTACAAGGAATTTACAGAACTGTGCCAAAATATTAGAAGATAAGACTGTGACAATCAGATTGTCCCATAAAAAGAAAAAAGCTACAAGATCCTTGTATGTCCTAGCTCATTGAAATGGACCTATTCCTCTGTCCATCTTCAACTGACTTTGTCTCTTATTTGTCTGCTATGTACACAAAAAGTCTTTGGCAAAGCCAGGTCTCAAAAGAACGCTTCTAGAGCTTTAGGTGCAAAACCTCTCTTTAAGGTAGTTTAGATCAGAACCCTGTGTGCAGTGATGTTAAACACTTTGAGGACAACTATAAAGGAATGAAAAATTCTTCCTTTTCTAAAAGATAAAGCTTTGTTTTTCATGTGCTCTGATGAAACAATCAGTTCAAACTGCATTTGCCAACAGGAAAAGAGGTAATTACTCAAACCAGTAACAAATTGCTTTATACAGAATGGTTCTATGATTTATCAAGGATTTATATTTCTTTGCCTCCTAGAGCAGAGGCCAGACAACCATGGAACTGAAATGGGCCAGATGGTTCCTGCTTGATTAGTGATTACATCTCTGTGGCAAAATACCAAGAGGAAAGTACATCCGTTTTTGTTTTTTTTTTTTTTTTTCAAGCAAGGTCTCACCAATGCCAATAAGAGATTTGCCAAATGAAGTATCATGTTTAGGCTACACACACATGCACAAACTTCAATACATAATCTGATTGAAAGTCCACTAAGATGAGAAAACTTTTTACTGATGGCACCGGCCTTTGTTCCTGGCTTTCCAAGAACAATACTTCCTTATATTTTTTATTTAATCATTATGAATTAAAAGATTTCAGTTAAGCTTTTGATTTCATCTGTTGCCAAGCAAAAATAGTCAATAAACTGGTTTCTTATAAACACTGTGCTTGATATTCTCTATGAAATTCTGTAGGAAATTTAATGCACATAATGAAACACTTTGTAAGTAATCAATATCACTTATTAGGCCAGAACTCTAGGAATAGAGTAGTTTTCATTTTGTTTCAATCTCTGCTTCATTTTTCAATTTTATGCCATTAATTTAGCTTGGAAATGGTGAAACAAGATGCTTCAACAGCTTCTGAAAATCAATCATGACCAAACAATGCTTACTCTGTTCTAACCAGCAATGTGCCAGGTAGCAAAAAATTTGGTTTTAAGTTAAATAAGGCCACCAACTCCTTTTATGGGTGGCTACTGCCTTCTAACTACATTAGATAGTCCCTTTAGCACAATGCATATTTCTGAACTGTTGCTGTTATGTGCCTTAAAAAGGCAGAACATTTAGTCAATGCTACCTTCTCTCTTCTGCGGTCAAAATGGCAAAATCTTCTGCACATCTCCAGCTGCTAGAGAACAGGATCCCATATCAAACCTTTTTGGCAGGTGCTGATAACAACAGTGCTCTGGAAAAGCTATATTTCACAGAGATGGCACTTGGCAGGCTCTTGTCACCACTTCTTAGAAGTGGAAGAAGTACCACTTCTAAGATTTCAATTGTTTGTGCATCCTGGTGACTCTTAGCTCTCTTTGCTAAGCAAACTGCTTACCCTAAATACATTTCTACACCTTGACCACAATGCCCTTTTCACAGCCATTTCTGTCTGCAAAGTGTAATCTACATTATTTTGTTGTAGCAGCATGACTTCGGCTGTAATAAAACATATTTGACACCGTCCTGTTTACCAAATGATCCACTGCATTGTTTACCACTCCATCCATCTGTACCATCTGTAAACTTTTCCAGCAACAATGTCATAGTGTCTTCATGGTCACTGAGAAAATCTGATTAACATTTGGTCCAGAAGAAGGTCACAATAGTGTGTCTGTAGCAGTAGCTCATCGGAAAGCTGTCTGCAGGCAGGAAAACATTGGTACAAGTAGGAAAAGAGAATGGAAAATAAAAAGACTCCCCTCAAAATACCTGGTGGGGTCTGTTCAGGAATAAGAATATGTAGTGTCTGAAGAAACAAAAGTTCCCGGTCAGTATGTAATTACACACACAGCACTAAGTGAAGACTGCTGTGACTGATATAACACAATTGCACAAAATGGCAATACTTGATGAAAATCGCTCTCTCCAAAGCTCTGTCAGAAAGCACTTAATCTGTCAAAGTATTTCCTGCCTTATGTGCCTTTCTGGGTGTAGTGATAAGCACTGTTAACTTTAGAAGATGAAGTAAAACACAAGCTCAGTGACAACATTCACTCATACCTATGTGCTAATTTCACCCTTTCAGTGTGGTTAGATTAAATAAGGTGGTTGCCCTTATAACTAGGTGCTAGAGCTCGTGCCTGAAGAAACAAGCATCTCTGCCATGGTATATCTGCAATAGAAAATCATGGACATGTTATTTCTACTACTTCAGAAATCAGCTTGGGTCTGTCAGCTCAGATATTTCTACTTCTCATATTTTAGTGTAGACATACCTGCTGAGTGCTGATAGACTTGCACAGCACAGATACAGTAATAGAACACAGCCTGGGCTTAGCACAGAAAGACCCACTTTTGGCATTATCCACGTAACATTTTATACACGTATACTTTTAACTAAAATAACATACAATTGCATTTTTCTCTTCAACTGTTGTCTTTGGGTCTCTATTTGTCATACACTATGGAAACAACCTACTTGAAATAGGAGTGATAGTTTTGCAAGAGATATTGACGTTTCAAGTTCATGACATTGGAAATCTTTGCTTACAACACATGACAAATATGCAAGGAAGTAACAAAAGCAAAACTTACAGAAATATTTTTTAGTGAATAATTATACATTGGAGTTTACATTGAAAAGCAGGAGATCTGAAGTCAAAGATTGTTCCGGCACTCTTCAATAGAGTCTTTTTATCATGTCAGGATTCTAATGTTGTGATCTTGAAAGATTAGCTATCTATAGCAGGACCTAGCCGAGAATTACTTTTTCAGTTCACAGCCATTGAAATCAAAATAATTTTGGCTTAGACCAAACTAAGTTTGAATATTTTGGTCTAAAAAATTTGCCAAGAATGATCCCTATGTTGTGAAAAAAACCTTTCCTTGCAACTCAAACCAAAGTATTACAGTTTGAAGGACAGGAATGAAATCCAGCTGGATTTGAGGTCTAGGCTTACAAAATCTGAATACAGGGAATGGTAAAATGCAGTTAGTTCTCCCCCTTTTTAGAAAAATTCTGCAGGGAAGATATTTACCCACAGTGTAAAATGTTAGAAGATTGTAACATCTACCCAGATCATTTCTTATTAATAGGTGAATGAAGTTAAAGCCCAAGGCAAGCTACTAATTAGCCTTGCCCACCTCCATCATTTTTATTGGAATTAGCCCTCCATATACATTGTTACATCACATTTTCTGTTATATGCCTCTTGTCGAGGGAATAGCACAGAAACCATTCTTATGTCCAAACAATTTATTCTGGAGGTGGCCTAATCACTAACAACTTGTTACTAGTCTACATGCTGTCATTTGCTTTTAATGAAATAAATAATAATTTGATATAATGTAATGGTTTGCTATACTTAAAGCTCTCTTATGTAGTTCCTTTGACTATCCTGAAGAAGTGGGATCTATTGGCATGCCGGCGTAGTCATGGAGTAAGAGCGCTCCATGTAAGCCAAAGCCTCACTGGAGAAAAATCAGATCTACTTACTTCTGATAGAGGAGTCTTCTATTTGCCAAAAGCTGGCATGAGATGACTTTCCAGCATCTTTTCCTCGTTTTCATCCTCTCTTTTGTTTTTGATTCACTGTTGGTACTTCCTTTGTAGTTTATGGACAGGAAGGGTAGTAAAAGGAATAAAGGGAACTTCATTTAGGTAAAGCTAGGGGGAATGCTTGACAAAGTGGATAGGGACACTTGGTCCTTGGGAAGTGTGTACCAGGCAGAGCAGAATAGATATGCACACCATGACCTGTGTTTATTTGAGGTTAAGGTTTCATTTTGTAACATTCTTATTGTGCATTCCTTCATTCCTTCCCTCACAGGAGCACCACGGTTTTGCAGCATGCTCAGCCTCCATCTCTTCTTTGTGCCCTACCATTAATCCACTCCTCTTTTGTCTCCAGGATTTTAACCATTGTTTCCACCAAGGACCAATGATGCAGTGACAGAGCTTGGGATGGGCCATGGCATGCTGCCACAAGGATAGTGCCTTTGCAATCATAGAGTCATAGAATGTTTTAGGCTGGAAGGAACCTCTAGAGGTCATCTGGTCCAATCCTACTTATATAGGGACATCTCTACCGAATGCAGGTTGCTCAGAGCCCCATCAAGCCTGACCTTGAATGACTCCAGGAATGGGGCCTCCACCACCTCTCTCGGCAGCCCATTCCAGTGGTCCATCACACTCATATTAAAAAATTTTTTTGAATATCCAGTCTAAACCTATCCTTTCCTAGCTTAAAACCATTGCTCCTTGTCCTATCATGAACCCTTTTGAATAGACCTTCATGTATGCCCCCTTCAGGTACTGGAAGGTCACTATAAAGTCCCCCTGGAGCCTTCTCTTCTCCAGGCTGAACTCCTGCAGCCTGTCTTCATACAAGAGATGCTCCATTCCCCTGATCATCTTGGTGGCCCTCCTCTTGACACTCAGCCCTCATATATTTATAAACGTTTATTAAATTCCCTCTCAGTCTTCTCTTCTCCAGAATAAAGAACCCCAGGTATCTCAGCCTTTCCTCATAAGGCACGTGTTCCAGTCCCTTAATCATCCTTGTAGCCCTCCATTGGACTCTCTCAAGCAGATCCCTGTCTCTCTTGAACTGGGGAGCCCAGAACTGGAAGCAATACTCCAGGTGAGGTGTCACTAGTGCAGAGTAGAGGGGGAGCAGAACCTCCTTCGATCTGATGGACACGCTCTTCTTAATGCACCCCAGGATACCATTGGCCTTCCTGGCCACAAGGGCACACTGCTGTTCCATGGAGAACCTGCTGTCTACCAGGACTCCCAAGTCCTTCTCCACAGGGCTGCTTTCCAGTAGATCACCTCCCAATCTGTACTGGAATCTATGACATCCATAGGTCTAACTTTGTTGACTGATGCAGTCACTTAATTGTAGAAGGCCACTAGGTTGGTCAGGCAGGACTTTCCCCTAGTAAATCCATGCTGACTACCTAGGACTACAGAATCACAGAATATTCATGGTTGGAAAGGACCTCCGAGATCACCGAGTCTAACCATACCCATAACAAAAAAAACACCTAAAAAACCCCAAACACCTAAATACACTGATCAAACATGACTTCAAAACACAAAACCACAAAACACAAAATACACAAAATAAGCCCCTACATGCCTGCCACTAGAGCATGTCCTGAAGCACCAGGTCTACCCGTTTCTTCAATACCTCCAGGGATGGTGACTCAACC
>JAAGNO010006585.1:0-13169 GCA_033439905.1 Ceryle rudis | reverse complement strand
CAGGTGGGAGCAGAGGGTCACCCCAGCTCCGAGCTGTCCTGGTGGGGCAGCAGCCGAGACCGCGGCGGGCGATGGAGGAGTTGGGGCGGGGACACCAGGGAAATGGGGTAGGCTGCAGGTGGGCAGCGGTTGGAGCAGACAGGCAGTGGGTACTGCGGGAGCCGCGCCGGCTGGGGAAGGAGGGAGAGGGAGGGGAAGAAGGGAAAAGGGGAAAAAGGGAAGGGAAGACGGCGAAGGCAGGAGTAAAGCTGTCCCCCGGGGAGGGCTCCCTCGGCGCGGCCAGGCCTGCCGCAGGGCAGTGAGAACCGGTGTCGCTGGCCCGGCCCTGCGTAGCCTTCCCAGCCGCGGTCCCGAGAAATGGCAGATGGGAGAGTAGTTTAGGTGGGTTTTCCTGCGAGAACACACCAGGAAACTTGAGTTTCTAACGGTTAATAATTAATCCTCATTACTGTTCTGTAAGAATAATAAATTGCTACACTTTGTTAGCTGGACAGTTGTAGGTGTAGCAGATTTTTAAAACCTCATTGAGAATTTGTTTCCTATCATTTCACCAAAACCTCCATGTAAATTAAATTAATTATTAGTTAATAACTTAATTAAGTTGTTTGTTTTTTTTTTTTTATTTGGGATTGTGGCCTGCTAGTGAAGTCATATTGCTCAGTTGTCCAGCTTCATACTCTGAAACCATTTCATGTTGTATCACCTTTGCCACTGCTCAGCCCCTTTCTGCTGTTACCATGAAATATCTTCTGAAGTTTTTGACATACATTTTTGTTTCTGTCATCTGTGCATATTACTGCAACCCTGAACTAATCACTTAACGGCAAGTTTTAAACTGTGGTTTAATTCAGTTTGTTAAAAAAAATCTTAAAGGTTTGCTAGCTTGTGATCTCCTCTTTCTTGAGACTGGAGACAGATGTATCAGACATAGGTTTCTGTTATGCTTACTGTGATCTAGGATTCCTGGTCCAATTTTTCTTTTGCTTTTACATTTTGTAGATGAAACATCTAGAAAATGGTAAGTGTACAACTAGGTACACAAACCTATGGTATGTTGCAAGCATTAAATGCCAACAGTATAAAATATACCATTTAAGTAAAATACTATGGAAAGATTTTATGTAGGACCTACATTTACATAAGAATGCAAACTGTCAACATCTTCCTTAGCAAAAACTGTCCAGAGCTTTTCTTCTAAGTTACCTCCATTCCAGTACTATTTCACTATTTTTGTTGAATAGTTTTGAAATTATTTGTCCAGTTATGATGATTAATGATTTTTAATGCCTTGTGAGTCTTCATAATCCTCCTGCTACGCATAATCCTTCTGCTATTATGTTCTGTGGAGTGGGGAAATCTGATCCTGAAATCATAGACTAAAGCATTTACGTGGAGGCTGAAGTGCACGTGTATCACTTGTGTTTCTGCAGTGTTTCCTTTGGAGGAGTCCTCTTAGTTTTGTGGATTTTTTGATGTGCTGGCTGTACCCAAGTCAAAATTATGCTTTGGTGAAGGGTTGAAAACTTGCAGTAAGATTGAGTGTAAGACTTTTTTTTTTTTTTTTACGTAAGCAAACCCTGAGGAATTGCACAATAGCAGAACCTTCATTTGAGTTTTTCCTATTCCAGACCCATTAGTGACTGTCTAATCCATTATATCATATATGGAGCTTATATTTTTTTTTTCCCAGTGGATCACATCAATAACTTTTCAATCAAAGGCAAAAACATCACTTTAATTCTTCATCTGTGTTTTCATGCATGGATAAAGTTAGAATAAGCTTGCTGGTATATTTGAAAGACCAGGTGATGTTCTTAGATGTATAATGTTAAAAAAAGAAATAATTTTCCAAATATTATAATTATTTACAATGGAGTTATCATCTCTAGTCCAAAATCTGGGTATTGCAGCTTTGCAGCAGGAGTCAGTTAAAGTATTCAGGTATGAAATCTCTCCTTTATCTTGGCAATAAGGCACTTTATGTTGGCAAAACCAGAGAGCTCCCCTAGTAGTGGGTATTGGTAGCTGTATCCTTGCTGTCAGTCTGCTGAGTCCTTTTAATAAGAGCAGTGGAAGAACTGTCATGAACTACTGCCCTTCCTTTCCACTCTAAGCCCTGACAAGCCTTCCTTCCTAATGCCAAAGAAACTGGCAGAGGTAAATCTTCTTGCAAACCCACTGTACTTAACTTCCTTGTGAGCAGTAGCATGATTCTATTTACTCTCTTTGTGGATTTCCCAAGTAGGTTTTCATCTAGAATGCAAACCAGTTCTTTTACCTTTGTGAAATTCCTTGAGGCACATGAAGAATTTGATCTTCGTTAGAATTTGTTTCAATATACTCGTGCTGGATTCTATACAAGACCCTTGTTGAATAAAAATGAGGCAGATGTCAGCTGGAAAGGCCAGTGTAGTCCTCATGGGCATGGTAGTAATCCAAGGAAATCATGCATGTTTCCTCAGGTAAAACTTTTTGTAATGTACCTTTTGTTCATTTGATGCTGCATTATTATGGAATTATGAATATCATTAAATATTTCTGATATAAGCATATTTATACAGATTTATCTATGAAGGTTTTCAAGCAAGTTGTTATTTAAAGGCCAAAAATACCAAACTTTTTTATTAACAATGTTTTTAAAATCTGCTTTACTACCTGTAATCCATACTGAGGCTGCCTAATGTGTCACTATTCTATCATCCCAAGAGCAGTCCAGTTACAACAGATTTTTTTCAAGTGATCATTTCAGTAGAAATGCAGTCATGCAAATAGGATGCTGTTCCTTTATTTTAACCACTTAATTAAAATTACCACAAAAGCAGACTTCTCTTAGACAGTTTTTTAGCTGGTATTTTGGAGACTGATCATTTTGTCTGTGCTTACATCACATCTCTTATTTTCTTGCTGTTTCCTGTTCAGAAGTGAAAAATGACAAATGAAAATTCATGCTGGAGAATGGTCTGTGAAGGTATTGCAGCCTTTAAAAGGGCTGTTTTGGGTTCAAAAATTGTCACACAAGACTGATTTGTTGATTTAAGTTGGTTTTTGTTTTTGTTTTTCCATAATATTAAAACAGGATCCAAATGAAGATACTGAATGGAATGACATACTGAGATGTTTTGGAATTCTTCCTCCAAAAGAAAAAAAAAAAAAAGAAAGTGAAGAAATGGCTTTACACTTGCCGAAAGAAGCAGAAAGCAAGTAAAATTAAAAATATTTGCCATTAGTATAACAAAATTTGAGAAGTGGAGGTATTTGCAGTAATGCTTTTTGTAACTTAAACATTGTAGAATAATTATATTTTTATTTTCATTATTTTCACTTGGTTATTTTAAAAAGGATTCTTAATTAAACATACAACACAGTGACAAACATTATGGCATGGGACATTTGTGGATAACTGATTTTCATAATTTCATATATCTATAGTTAAATAAATGTCATTATTTTTCTCTCTCTTACCCAGAGTTACGCCAAGTTGACTAATTTCTGAAACTAGTCCATCTTTTTATTTCATTTGTTCCATCTCTGTGTAATACTTTTTATACATTTAAAATGTTTGCAGACACTTTGGAGAACAAAAGGTAACTATTTTTTGTTGTTTTTAGTGAAACGATCTGAAAGAATGAATCTTGAACTGCAGGAAGATGAAGATGATTTTGATGAAGCTGATAGGAAAGCTATTGAAATGTACAGGTATAGTAAGATATTTCTATCCAGATTAACAGTGCATGTGTCACTATTGCACATGTACATGCTCCTGAAAAATAAACTCGGAATCCTTTGAATAGTAATGTCTTCCAAGTGACACAACTGCCTTTTTTCACCTTCAGCTCCTTTGCCAGCAGATACACAGCACTAGCATTACTGTCCTAGTTCTTCCTCATTGCCTGTGGCAAAGAGGAGCAGTTTACACCATATTATACTTCAACGTTTTGTAAGAACAAAAGTATTTAGTCTGAAAGCTGAATATTTAAAACAAAAAGAATAGAAGGGGTCATAGTGGAAACTACTGTTAGACATCCTCAGTTCAGCTGAAGATACATTGTACTACCTTCTGTTTAGAGGCATTGTATGTTGGAAGTGGTGTATACTCAGCATTTATCCAAATGACACAACTAAGGTTCAGTGTTTGCCTGATTAAACTGTAACCCCTCACTCTGCCACTCTGAAGATACTTTCTGCCAGTTTTTAGGAGTTAGAGCAATGATGATAAATGTTCAAAGAAAGAAGTTCTGTATCCCATTTTCTCACTTCTTTTTTTGGATGGCATTTTCTGTGAATTTGAAGCCAGGAAGAAATGATCATGGGTATCCTTTCTTTCTCTATCATGTTGCACAAGAACACCGGTTAAAACAAGATCCCAACATACATGGCTCGAACTTTATGAAAGATACTTAATTTGTGCATGTGGGGTGGGTGCCACCTGTATCAGGATGGCATGCCGTTAAAGAAAACAGTATTTCAATGCCAGAATCAATCTGCTTTGTATTTTTAATTGATGATTAAATAATTAATCTGAGTATTACGAGCAAAATACATTCCTGCTTTTTTGCGTAGCACTCATTTCTGGTACACTATGCTTTCTAAATGTATGATTGAAATAAAAACGCAGTGTGAATTTTATTATGAATTACAGTTTCACCATATTTTACACTGCATTTTTTATGGTAGTAGATGATAAACTTGTGTGGTTTTGAAATATGTTTATTAAGTCAGCTGTGGACAATTAATACACAACTATTGTGTTTATTTTACTTCTTATTGAAGATAAATTTTAATGGTTTTTCTGTTTCTTACTTCATTAAAATACCAATTTGAAGTTTATTTTGAAGGAAGGCTCAGGGAGATATAAGCAATGTCTAAAATATCTGAAGGGAGAGTATAAAGCAGGCAGAGCCCAGGTGTTTCTGGTGACTGAGTGTTGGCACAGGGTTGCATGGAGAGATTGTGGAGTTTCCATCCTTGGAGATGTTCAGAAGCCCTCAACCCATTCCTGGGCAACCAGCTCAAGGCTGACCCTGCTTGAGCAGGGAGATTGAATCAGATGACTTCAGAGATGCCTTCCAACCTCAGCCATACTGCGATTATGTAATTCTGTGATGTACCATACATATACTGTTCTTAGGCTTCACTGTAGCACAACCTTCATTCAACTATTTAATAGGAGTACACCAATCATTTTACTTACAATACCATGCAGAGTCAATATGTTTTATGAATTCAGGTTCAGAAAACCTTAGCACCTTGTATGGAGACTTAGTAATTTTAGCTGTACTGGACATTCATGTGTATATTTTTGTAAGAATTTTACAAAGTACTCTGCTGAGTTCTGGAGAGCTCTGTTCTGTAACTGAGAAAAATGAGACATGCAGTTCACACAAGATAGAAAAGCTAATGTGATGAAAACGTTTTCTCTGTCTGGATTCTACCTGTGTTTACTGCTTCTGCATTGTTAAAATGACTAAAATAATTCTGTTGCTAACACTACGTATCTAGTGTTCTATTCTCAGAGGAAGGTGATAATTCACATAATTACGTGGAAGCTGTGAACCTAAATTATCATGCATTGTTGCTACAGTATAGTAACATTGCACATAAATTATCTTCTTTGGAAAAAACACTTCTACCGTGGCTTTAAATTAATGAAAATAATAGCTGATTTTAGTTCCAACAGATCTCACTAAATCATTTTCCTTTCTACCTTGCAAGTATTTTTAGAGATGAAGACTGCCATCTACTGTTTTTACATTACAATTTTCATGATTTGAAAATTGTCTAGTAAATATTACTGTAAGTACTGCTAGCTCTTCCTTAAACTAATCTGGTTTTTAGAATCATAAATCAATTAGTACCTGCTTTAATTTTTTTCTTGCTTTGTTTCAAATGTTAAACCCTTGTGCAATATGTTTGTTACTCAGGTTTCCCAAATCTGGCACTAATGAACGAAGGGAATGTATTTTAATGTTACCTTTTTGAATTAGAAGATCGGCGTAGAAGCCTTTCTAGCTCTGAAATTACATTAGAAGATCTTGAACTAAAGGGTTACTCAATCTTTTTAAGTAATTGAAAGAAAGGCACTAGATACTATTTTAAAATGCATTTAAAATATTCCAAAGATGCTTATTGTTATTACTGCTTTTCAATTAGGCAGCAACGCTTGCAAGAATGGAATTGTCTTCAGAGGAGGCAAAAGTATGGGGAGCTAAGAGAAATTTGTGGAGAGCAGTATGTGAAGGAAGTTAAAAATGTTCCAGAGGATGTTTGGGTTGTAATTCATCTTTATCGGTCAAGGTAATTGCATTCTTGTTTAAGATGTTGAATATTTCAATACAGAGAATTGAAGTAGCAATTAAAAAGCAATACCAAGAAAAATTAAATACAATAGACTAATGAAATAGAAATTGTTTGAAGGCAGTGGAATCATGGAGCATGGGACCTCCTTGATTTGTTAATTCACTTTGTAAGAGTTAATCAGTTTTGTTCAATTACATGAAAGATTTCTTTTGCTATGTAGGCTTATCACCATGTACTTAACTTCATAGAGGTTTCTGAATTTCACTGAGAAAGTGATGTCTGCTGTCAGTGTTAAGGGAAGCTTGTTTGCAGATTCTTTTCTCAGCAAGAGTGCTCTAACAGGATTATTCTGCCTTTATTTCCCCTTTGGTTTGAAAAACCTAATATAAAAAAGTCTCAGTTACAAATAGTGAGGAAAACTAGGGAATTTGTTAGCTTATTAGTTCCCCAATACATTCTTTAATGGTAGCAGAAGTTGTGACAGGATGCAGCAGAAATGTCAAAGGTCTCTCATGATTAGTTCAGCATATATTAGCAACTCTAATAGATGCTTTTCAAAACCACTGAGAATTAGTATGGAGTGTTTAATGCATTTTTTAGATTCAGACCATCTTTCTATTTTCCTTCTTTTTAAGCCTTTTGGGAGGAAGCCTCTCTGATTTTTCTCGGTTGTCAGGAGTTGAATGTTATTTCCAGGAGCAATAGAAATAGGTCAATCAAATGAAGTTGTTTAAATTACAATAATTTAAATTTACAGATCTGAAGAAATAAACTAGCAGCCTTTCTTCTTTTTCATTCATAGAATAATTTAGGTCGGAAAAGACCTTTCAGATCATTGAGAGAACTAATTCTATACCATTGCATAAATATGAGTCGGTGAGGAAACTCACAGTTCTTTAGGATGCTATGAGACCTCCAAAGTCTCTTAGTGCTAGTAACAAAACCGGCTCACCTGTCTTTGACTGGGATGCTGCTGGAACTCGTCAAGGGTCCATAGGCTAAATCAGCTCCTTTTAACTTCAGTCAGTTACAGGAAAGATCCTAACTTGTAAGAGGTTAATGGGCTGAAGGGAACAAAAAAAAAAACCAAAACAAACCATCACCCATTGCTTTGTGGTTCGTAGGTTGTGGTTTTGTGTTTTTTGGTTTTTTTTTTGTGGGTTTTTTTTTTGTTTTGTTTTTGGTGGTTTTTTTTGTTTTGTTTTTGTTTGTTTGTTTGTGTTTTTTTTGGTTTTGGGTTTTTTTGGGTTTTTTTTGGTTTTGTTTTGGGGTTTTTTTTTGGTTTTTTGTTTTGTTTTTTAGGAGTGGGGGGGTAATTTTATTTTTTTAACTGATGTTTAGATAATGATTACATAGCTAACGGTAGCTGTGAAAGTAATGAACAGGCGTATGGTGGTAATATGACTATACAAAGATTTCTCTAACATTGTTTATATTTACTAGAAGAATTCAGGGGTAAATGTTGAACTGAAAGCCAGTTCACATACATTAAAGTAATACTTATATTACGGATTAAAAAAAATCTCATTTAAACTCTACAGTAAATGGACAAAATGAGCTTCAAAATCTTAGTGGAGAACAAAATTGAGGCACAATGCTTGAAGCATCTGGTAGCTTTACTGACATTTTATAGATGATGCTTGTATATTTTTACTTCGACTCTAAATCACAGTGATCTTGGGAGAAGCTAACTAATATTTGTGGTACAATTCTTACAACAAATTAAAGTAGAAGCATACTATTGGAAAAGGGCTTTATTTTAATAACTTTATTTTACAAATTACTTGCACTAGAAGTGACATCATACTTCCTTATTCTTTTCCAGCATTGCAATGTGTTTACTGGTTAATGAACATCTCAGCCTGTTAGCCAGAAAGTTTCCAGAAGTCAAGTTTCTCAAAGCCATTGTAGACAGCTGCATTCTGCATTACCATGACAAATATTTACCCACAATACTTGTTTATAAAACTGGGGAAATAAAACGCAGGTTCATTGGAGTAGCTGAATGTGGGGGAATGTATCTCAAAGTGGAAGGTATGAGAAATATTTTTAATTAATTCATGTTAAAGAAAACTTTATGTTGTTTCTAATCATTAGATCTGAAGATGTTAAAGGTAGAAAAGGTTTTTTTACTTATTTTTGTAGGAAAAAAGTCTACAAAAATCAAATAATTAATGTAATTCTGTGGTAGGAATCCTGGATAAGCATGGATATTTTGCCATTTCACAGTTAGCTGTTTTATTGAGATAAAAGTTTGGCTGTCACAAGGATGGCCCTGTTTTTTCTTGTTGTTCAGATGGATCTTGGTCTTTAATAGAAGTTCTTTTCCTCTTAAGTGAAACTTTATTGCAATTACCAAAATAAATTGCAATTTGTTTTTACAGAGCTTGAATGGAAACTAGCAGAAGCTGGAGCAATAGAAACTGACTCAGAATACCCCAAAAGGACATTATGAATATGATGGCACTGTCAGTGCAAAATACTTCTGTCCCTTGTGACGCCAATACAAGAAAGCAGTGATCTGATAAAACTGTGTATTAATTGAGAAAACTTTAATGCACATCATCTGTACCGACAAATTAGTTCAAATAGTCTTTTTCTCCTTTGGTAACCCTGAAACACAAACACACACAAAAGCAGCTTTTGTTTCACTTGTATATTATTTTGGTTTTCTTTGTGGAAGAAAATTGAGGTAGTAAATAAAAGCCTTACTTACCTTTAAATACATATAGATGGCTGTCATTGACACTGAGAACCTGGAATCTCCATTTCTTACAAACTCTTCTTAAATGAAATGGGAAAGGGAGGCTTTAGGTGGTGGGCTCTAATCTATACTGTCTTCCTCCTTTTATCCAGCATGGGTAAATGTATTCCTTAAAATTTCGGTAAAATGACTGTAGTGGAGCTCTGCTCCGGTAAGTATCTCTCAGTTCCCCCCGTTGAAAAAGTGATCTGAAGATAATGATGTGTGTAGTGATATAAAAATCTGGATTTGGCCCTGAATCCATTGACTGTTTGTTTGTTTGACAGGTGTTCAGGAATTCTCTCAAATGTCAAGGATAATCTTCCCACTATTTTAGAGTAATGACAGTTGGATCAGTTGTTCCTTCCTACCAAAAATCATATCCTTAACAAAACAGTTTACATTGTAACTGTAGATAAGCAAAATTAGGAGAGAATGAAGAGACCCTGCTCCTGATTCAGCATTTTTATTTATTATTAGTCAATCAAGTCAAGTGTATAGTATTAATGTTATATTTCCAGTGATTCATCACCAAAAAACCCAACCCAACAAAACACAATCTCAAAGTGGTAATGAAGATCTAGTTAGCCATTTGACATGGTTTATAGCATTAAGATGCAGAAAGAAAAATTAAACGGAAACTTAATACTTGACATGGGGACGTAAGAACAAGAAAAATGACATGAGCCTTTCTTTCCGCTCAGCAGGACACAGCTATGCTATTAGTAGATACCTACTGGCTGATACCACATCTAGAAACTTTTATTTTGCAGCTTCCAAGAGAACCAATAGATGCATTTCAGAGATACTGGCTTATCCGCCATTATCTGCCACTTAAAACTAGGAAGCT
This sequence comes from Ceryle rudis, assembly GCA_033439905.1. Classification (NCBI taxonomy): domain Eukaryota; kingdom Metazoa; phylum Chordata; class Aves; order Coraciiformes; family Cerylidae; genus Ceryle; species Ceryle rudis. The sequence goes on along the minus strand of JAAGNO010006585.1, from coordinate 3,279 downwards.
AACTAGCAGCTTTAAATGGAAATAGGTCATCAGTGAGTTTAGATATGATTCCACAGTCACAGGGGATTATCAGCATTGACTGCTACAAAAGGACTACCAGCACCCACTTCCTCTTAGCAGTGAACCTCCTGCTCCCTGTCTGCCATGAGGTACACAAGCATGGTACACAACTGTACAAGTGTTAGTGTTGTCCCACGGCAAGTAACAGGAATATGTCACTAGATATAACAGGAAAAGGCCAGAGCTCTTGCCTTTTGTGGACCCTTGTTTCATCCAGGTGAAGTGACCACGATTACAGCTGTCGGATGTGACAAAGCACCAGCAAAATCCAAGAGAATCTGGAGGATAGATGCAGATGTTTCTGGTTTGTGGACAGTTACACCACTTGTAGGAAAAGGGTCTATGAATGAATGTTTGGAAATCTTGCTTTACAAGATTTATGGATTGTGACAGGCTTTCAAGTTGTCATCCTTGTTAAATGTACTGATCGTAGTATTCTGGTATGATGTGAAATTTAGTTTCAAAATGAGCTTCTTCAAACAATACGTGAGGATCAAAAAGGAAAATTCTGAGCAGATGATGGATGGCTCTGAAATACCTCATGCCCAAGATGGTGATGACAGTTCTGTAGGAAACGTGGCTGCAGTTAATGTGCACTGGAAAATTCTGTTTCTGGCACAATCTAGTCATAAATCCATAATTCACAAAATATTTACTGCTTGTGATTTGGCAATGTCTGAAAACTATGTTGGCTCTTATGTAACCTTTGCTAGTGAAACAAAAGCATTACACACCCATGCAAACTCACATTGACGGTAAATGCCAGAAAAATAGTATTCCGAGGTGGAGAATCATCTCATAAAACCACCACACCATTTCGAAGCTTTCCGCGCTGTTCCCTCAAGAGCCTGTAAAATACTTCCAACGAAGAAGCATTAAAGAAATGAAAGGGTTAGGGCGTAACCTCAGTAGGAAATGCAAATGAGTGTCACCTCCACAGTTGTGCTGCCTGTTTTGATCTTGAAATGCAAGGTGTGCAAGCCCCAGGGAGTAACCTGCACCACTGCAGGAGGGAGGTGTTGGGCTCCCCTATGTGCAAGGTGTGAAGAGGCAGCACAGCACCTGTACTTTGCGTCGCTGAGGAATTACTGCTGGTTATTAAAGATCTCATGGCAAATATGATACATACGGCTTGATGCTATTTTTAGCCTCCTGGTTTCTTGTCCTTATTCTAGTTTGGGAATTATGTGCTTTTGCTCCTGCATTATGCATTTTTTTAATTCCTGTATTCCGTGATTTTCCATGCCTGCTGTATCCTATTATCTTTACTACATTTCATCATAGGAGATTATTTTTTGCATGAGTAACGAAATAATTAGTTTTGTTTCTATCACTTGTTCCTCAATTGAAAGCTAGAAATAGAGTATTATGAATCACTAAGTAACAAAGTGTTTTTACTAATGCTTTTTAAAATTCAGGAAAAAAACTGAGCTCATGGTTAGCTCTTCACTGGCTGCTAAAAAGGATTCTGTCTCCACAATACCTTTGTGTAAGACTTTGCTCACACCATGAATCAAATGGGGAAACTGAGAAGTAATCCAGAAAGAAAAATCAGTGAGATTTTGTAGCCAAGTCAAGTTCCTTTGTTCCAGACAACTAGTTAGGTTTCTAGATACAAATTTGTAATTATGCTTTTAGATATAATGTTGTTTAGATCAACTGAAAAATAAACATCCTTTCAACTGAGAAAGAAAACTGGGAATATTTATATACTATTACCACTGAGAAATTTATTGTTTACAGAAAATGTTTCCCTGCTATCACAGAATGCTAGGGGTTGGAAAGGACCTCTGGAGGTCATAACAGTCCAACCCCCCTGACAGAGCACGATCACCTAGAGCAGGTTGTCCAGGATTGCATCCAGGCGGGTTTTGAACCTCTCTGGAGGAGACCCCGCCACATCTCTGGGCAGCCTGTTCCACTGTTCTGTCACAGTCCCAGTGAAGATTTAGGATGTTTTTTTGCGTGTTCGTGTTCTGCCGCATACGGGACAGCACAGGTTTATGCCAACATCATCACTGCGTATTAAAGCACACAGTCCTGCAGTAGGTGGTATGGCTGGAATCCGTCAAGAGCTGTACATAAAGAATGTGTAGTATCAGTCATCTCTCTGATTAACTCTTATACTTGATGCTGTTTGTATTTATTAGCTGGTCAGTAATACAGGCATGCCTTACAGTTTTTATAAGCCTCGCAAACACAAGAATGCTAACTTTCAGTATCTGAGATAGTCCTGCAAAAACTCGTACTACAACTGTGTGCTTCCTGTGCTGAAAGGATGAATTTTCTGAACAAATCTACATCTCCTCACTCTCTAGTCTGCCTAACAAAAAGGCTGCAACCCCATACAGGGCATTTCAGTTTATCTAATTCACTATTACTCTTGCCTTGCAGCCACACACAGAAAAACCCACCAAACCTTAAGGATTAGCAAATGAGCAGAATGGACTTGAAATTGCTGCTTTTCACTCAGAAGCCTGTTGCTGTGAGCCTTCCATCACTTCGGTGACCCAGAAATCTCGTTAATCTTGCTTGTATCCCTAAAAATCTTGTGTTGGTAGGTCTGTTCCCAGAGATCATACGAGATGCTGCTCATTCACCTCTGGGAACGGACATATGACCGGTACCGGTGTCGCATATCCAGTCCCTGCCCGGAGCGGCAGTTTGTACCAGCTGTACTGTCCCGGGGGGAAGCGTCTCCGCTCAGCGGAACGCTTTTTCCGAGGGCCTGGCTCCGGGCTCTCCCCCCGCCTGCAGAACAAGCCCCGGCGCACCGTGCCCTGCAGCGGCGGAGCTGCTCCGGCCGCTGGGCCAGCCCGGCTGCGCCGCAAAGCGGCACCGCTCGCGGTCTGCATGGCGCCGCTGTGCGGAGGCGGAGCGTGGCCGGGTACCGTCCCCGCTCCCCGGCTGCCCATCTCGCAGCCCAGCTACCGTCAGCCCAGCGAGCCCTGCGGCTCCGAGCCAGGGACGTGGCGCTGCTGGGTCTCGCCGATTCGGACTTCCTCAGTCCCGCGACGACCGGAAGCGACCCCGCGGCCGATGGCCGAATGCCCACGCCCCGCTCGATGGCGAGGCCGCCGCCATTTCCTGCTCGAGGGGAGAGGGGTGAGGTGAGGCGAGGTGAGCCGAGGTCAGGGAGGTGCGGCGCCCACCGCGCCTGCGCGGACGCCCCCGGGCCCCGCCTCTCGCGGCCCGGGCGAGCGCGCGCGCGCGCAGAAG